>MU227415.1:135344-149123 GCA_018584345.1 Thuja plicata
AGTGGCCTCTAATGATGGTTGTGCTCCAGGTGTGTTCCTGTGCACAAAATAACTGCCTATCCCTGATGTTGATGGTGTTGAAGAAGAATGCACTCTACTAGAGGAAGCAGAAGCAGAAGCAGTAAAATAGGAGGCACCCTGTTTGCGGATGCGCGGGGCACGAAAAGAGCCTACTATGTTCTCAAGTGCTGCTTCTTCCATATCAATAGTAGCACCTTGAGTTTCAGCTATGGCTGCCCTCACAGCTAATCTTTCCCTCTCTCTATGCAATTTTTTCTCTTCCCCGGCTGCAAGTATGAAATTGACAAATCTTTTTATCTCTTTGGTATTTTTCTCACATGGATTAGCATCATGTTTCCTAATGCCTGCAAGGTGGTATTTGAGGCAGTTTATGCCTCCAGATGTTACTCTCTCACAGTTTATGCAAATCACCTTCCCGGGCTCATATGGTGCTTCATAAGCATACCTCCATGTTTTATCTCTAGCATTTTTAGGCTGGGTGCCTATATATCCAGAAGGGCATGGTGTAAGTGGCCACACTTCCTGTGAACTTGCCATGTTGATTTAATGGTTAACACTTAACTGCTGCCCTACACATACAAAATAAAAACACAAAATAAATATTTTAGTTAAACAATTAAACAAAGTTGGAAACTATCTAAATTAGTTTCAACTTTAAAACTTTCAATATTTTTAGTCTTATAGAGTAGAGTCCACACATCATTCAAATTTCAAAGTTTTAAAAAAGCTAAAACAAGCTAGGGTTTAAAAAATAGTGATAGATTCAACAAAACATGTTAAAATTAGTGTTCAATCTTCTTCTAATAATACAAAATCATTTCTAACTACTTAGGAATGATTTTGTATTCATTTAGAAACAACAAAAAAAGAATATAATATTTTTAAAAAATAAAAAAACAAATTCAGCAAACCTACTTGTGAATGTGATTTTTCTTGAAAAATCGGTTGAAATCCACCTTCAATCCGCTCAAATCCGCCTCCAATACAATTCAATCACCTAGCAAGGGCTCAAAGAGCAAAAACTTCTCTCCCCCGAGAACAGCAACAACAAACACAAAATAAGAAAAAAATGACGTTTTCTGCCTTTTGCAGCGCCTAGAAAAACGCAGGCAAGTTTCTATTAAAAACTCGCCGATTACTCGTTGAGTTTTTCAGTAAAACTCGGCGATTGGCGAGTGGCGAGTCTTTTCCTGTTTGACTTGTGGAGCTCAAAGACTCGGCGTGTACTCGCCACTCGACAAGGCTTGCAACTATGCTTTTGGTATTATGGTGAGCGGATCTCCAATGCCTAGAGAACGAAGTCTTTCTTGTCAAGCGAAATACAAAGGCATTTAATGCACTTCCCCGCCGAGTTATAAAGCCCCTCTTGAGGCTCATTTCTAATCACCAAGTGATTAAAAGCAATTTGAGAGCCCTTTTTGCGACTGAGTATTCAGAGCTGTAAATTTGTGCGTTTGTGCGAGGATTTGGTCGTGCTTAAGGTGTTTTCGTAGAATCTCTTGGTAACTTTGTGCAACGTTCTGTTTTGGTATGATTTTCCCGTGTTTTTGTGGGATTTTTAGGGCTTTCCTTTCTGCTTTTTCATTTTGTTTTCGTTTGGTTTTTTCCTCCATTGCTTAGGGTTTTTTTGTAACATAAGAAAATAACAATATTTGAGCAAAATCCCTGCCCTGAACTTAATTTAGGGCCTGCAATTTTGTTGTCTCTAGGGTTTACCGTGCCCTAGCGTCTAGTGTTGAAGCGTTCATCACCGCAATTTTGTGTTTCTGCAGGATTAGGGCTTTCAAATTTATCTATCAGGTGCCCTAGTTTGTACTTTTGAAAGTGTGCATGTTGCCTTTAGGGCTGTATGCACAATATAGGGCTTGCTAGGGTTTCCTTGTTACCCTATGCCATTCGACCTAGTTACGAGCCACATGTCAAGACCAACATGTCGCAATTCTGGTTTTTGCACCATTCTTTATGTTCTCTGTCCACTAACTAGCCGTTGGCTTGCTCTATCCGATTCTCTCGTTCCTGGTATGTCGGTCGCTTTCACGGCCGAGGATTCAAAGCCCTGAAGTTGAACGTGCGTTCATTGATGGGTTTTACAAGTCTTTGTTCCGAGTACTCTGTAACTAAAGCTTAAGTTAACTCCAAAATCCATCATGGTAGGGGTTACAATTGTGTGAGGGACTGCAAACTTTGCGGTTTGAGATTTGTATCACCAGCCCCCTATTTGAAACACAGAGGCATTTTACTTCTTCCCCAATCCAGTATTCCCGACCTGACTTCCCCACAAATCCTTTAATAAAGTCTCCGACTTTGGACATCACGTCCTGGAATTCCATTCCACGTCATTCCTCCCTTTTCAAGGAAGCCTGCACACGAATTCCCGAACCCCGATCCCCAGAGTATTGCTATAGTTCAATAGGTTCATTGTGTTTTTGTGTAATACTGATTAAGTTCCTTTGTTTTGTGTGATGTCCCCTTCTAGTTGACATCAATCAATAGAGTAGATTAGCCTATCACTGACCCTCGTAGGCTAATAAGGTTGGTTAGAGGGTCCTTTGATGGGTGCATCTTCTTCAGTGGTTAGGGTTTTGCAGGTTAGGCTTTCGTTCGAGGTCTCCAAGACTCCGTATGCAGTAATTTCTATTTATAGTAAGTTTTGAGGGGGTTAGAGAGGGACCCCTGCTATTTTTAGAAATGGGGTATGGTCGTATGCGTCTTGATCACGCCAGCTCCTAGTTCAGACGGTGTGCACAGATGATGAGTAATAATGGAGATATTAATATTTATTTGCCTAAAATAAATATTAATAGTTTTGAGCTTATATTGTAAAGTTATAATATAATTTTATATTATAACTTAAGTCACTTAAGTGAAGGGTCAATTTATCATAGATGCGGCCAAGTGAACAATTACTTTTAAAAGAATTATTTGTGCACCAACTATAGAGTTTTAAGTGAAAAATATTAAAAGTGGGGAAATATCTTTTATCCCACGTTGGCCAGGAAAGTTTTGAGCTCCCACAAGAAAGGAATAAAAGAGACTTAAGAGCTCATTCTGAGCATGTTTATGGTTATTATTGAACTTTGGTTATTTTTGCTCTTGCTTGGAGAACGAGGGTTTCTACTTGCAGCCGCCATTGGAGAATGAAGTTTTCTTCGGTGTGCATCCATTTGAGTTGGTGGAATACCTAGTGAATTTGGAAATGTGGAGAGTTTCATTCAGGAACTCTATCTGTGTTTCAGTTGGTGAAATCTGGAGAAGACAGGATCAGAATTGAAGAGTTTTTGATTGTAGATTGAAGAAACTCTGATCTGCATTTGTTCCCAGCAGTGTTGATGCTTTTCCATGCCGTACAAGAGGCCCTAAAACCCTTCCGTACTGCTGCATATTTGGCGCACTGTTTCCTAAGTGCGATTTCATTATTAAAGGTTTTTAAAATTGCAAATCTCTTTGAGCAAGTAGCATGTGCAGTTGAAAGATAGGCGTTGCCATTCAGGGATCAAGGCAAGGTGTCTGCAAGCTGTTTGGACATTATATCAGGTTCATTTAATTCAGCCGCCATTGCTTTTTGTATTAGAAATCTGAATAAGGCTCATTCTTTCATTGTAATAGACAGTATTTACTTGCATACTATATAGGAGTCATTATTGCATTTTTGTTCACTGTATCAGTCCTTTTTTGCATTAGAAGTATTTCTTTTATCCTCAAAACCCTCAAAACACCAAAAAAATCAGAAAACAAACAAAAGGAGTTAGGGCCTGTGAAGGGTTCCTACATTTTGCAGGGTGACACTTTTCATACAATGGCTTCTTCCTTCGAATTTCACGAGGCAAAATTTGGACTGGTGCTTGGGGCCCCATCAAACAAGAAATCTAAAGAAGAAAAAGGAATTGGAAAAGCCCTCTCTATCCATGCAACATATTCACATGGGGCAGCCCAAGGTCTCAAGGCTAGAAAGTACCGTAAAGAACATCACGTACACAAATATTAGGGACATTGATTTACAAGTCATAAAGACTGCAACGGAGACCGCTGCCCTCGAGGATCACTACTATACCAGACTAAGGAAGTCTGGACTCCTGCAGACCACGTCCTTTCTGCAGGCGCTCCGATGCTTAGAGCTCAAATGCACCCTGGAAGGCCACTATTCAGAATTCACAAGAAAATGTAGCTGGCCAGATGACACACATGTTGCTTGTTTTGATGCAGATTCTTTACATGTCGTCTTCCGCCTCCCCAATCCATCAAAGCCAATGGCCCCCAATGAGGAGTTTGCAATGGCTGAGTACCAAAAGACGGAGGTAGATAATAAAAGGTACGTGAACGCCCACTAGCTCAGCACCCCACGAAAGGACGAAGCCAAGATGTTTGACACTATTCCGCGCTTTGACTTCCTTCTGCCCATCCAAGGGATGATTACTATGTTGAGCTGCATCTTTGGGAAACGGGATGCCAAGAGGTAACACCCATGGATGTACTATTTCATCGCCACAATCTTCAGTGGCAAGGCCGTATTTGATTGGGTCCAAATCATCTCCAATATACAGAAGCAACTTCGGGAAGTCCGAGATTCAAAGCAGTTTTGTATGACTTCCTATGCCGTCTGGATGGCTGCCAAACTTAAGTGCGTCGTAGGATTTGAGAAATATGGACGCTGGGGAGACAGACCCGAATATGCTCTCTTGTGGGATTACTATTCCCAACTACGACTAGATAGGTTTGCCAGTGCTTTTTTCCGCGTCAATGCCGCATTTGTATATAATCACATAATAAGGTTGATAGGGGATGTAGGATATCACCTATCTCAGTAGGTGATGAGCCTAGTGGAACCACGGGGGTGTTGGTTTTTGCAGTTCCGCACCCATACATATATAAGAGTAGCTAGATTTTCCCGGAGGCCTTACCTCCTCACTCGACATTGTAGTGATAGAATTTTTTTGTTTGAGTTTTGCCAACAAATTTTGGAAACGCAGGCGCTGATGACAAAGAAGCACAAGATAGGGGTCAGATTCCCCTTTACCTGCGGACAGTTCAAGTGCTCCCTTGCCACCACTAAGGAGGCTGACTTGGAGCTAGCCAGTCTTAATCTGGAGAAGTTTGATTTAGAGTAGCCAAATTACGACCCCCGAGGGAAGATTAAGAAGATGCTCCCCAACGCGTACGAAGGCCATGTACCTCATCTTGAGGATTTTTGGGCCGATTGTCAAGATGATTTTGATAGACGCTGGTGCTAGTATTACCGACTTACAGTGAAACAGATGGAAAATTTTAAACTACGGAAGCTCCCAAGAGTTATGTTTTTTTAGTAGCTGTAGGAGATATCATCCGTACCTACGATGGTTTCCTTCTATTTCATCATCTTACTCTTCCAATTCATGTGGCGGTTTTGTCATTGATGCTTCGAATATGATTGAAGGTGTATCGACTCACTATGATAACCATCACCATATATATTACTTGTTGGCATCGTCATCGGATGACTTGGCACCATTCTATCTTGTCGTCAATTCAAGGAGGTTCGATTATGGAATATTATTGAAGAGTCTTCATTTTTGCTTGTAATTGTCACCTCTTGGCATTTCGCAGGAGTCTTCTTTATAACGACATCCTCTCTTTGTTCTAGGCGATAAAGCTTTAAAAAGATTTACGGGCCTCATTTGGTAGTGTTGACTATTAAAAAAAAGTCTTTCAGTATTATTGGAGACTATTATCTCACAGACTTCTGTATCTGTTCAGTATCATTGGTGATATCTATAGTGGATAACGTGATTCTCAGGATTGTGTGTATTGTAATTCATTCTGGATATAATCGGTTGCAGTGTACAATTCTGATATGATAATCACTGTAGTCATTTTTCTATTTATCATCGTGTGTATTGAAGAATATCTTTTCAGCCTAGCGAATGTGGAGATGATTACAATGATTATTCAAGTATGATTCTGTAGCATCGGGCCTTTTAGTTTTCTGAGTAGTATGTATTCTGTGTTATGTTAGTCATGGATTTCTCTGGTTATTGGGTGTGTGGTTTTTCTTTGGCCTCAGATATTATCATTTTGTTGTGTGCATGAGCACTTACTTTTGAGCACAATCATTCTGAAATTGTTGGGTCTTGAAGCTCAAGAGTTTGTGAGCTGTATACTTGTGTTCACTTCTATTATTCAATAAAGGAGATCTTTTGTGCGGCTGGGTTTTTCTCCCTCGAGTAAGAAGGTTTTCCCAGGGTAAATAATAGTGTCAATCTGTTATGTATGTTCTTAGATATTTGATATTTGCGTTACTGCTATTTTGGTTCACGAAAACTTAACATGTTATCAGAGTGGGTCTAGTAAAGATCCAAATCAGAATAGGGAAATTGGGAATTTAAGTGATTCAAGTGATTGAAGATTCAGAGGGAGCTTGAGCGATAGATGGAAAGTGCCAAATCCTTTACAGAGGATCAACAAGCTTGTGTAGCAGTGTGACTGCTAAAGCTCCTTGTTTGGTCAACATTGGAATCACCTCTATTTTGTTATGATAATCAAAGCAGTAAGAATGCTGCCCTTGCTGAGAGGGAGTCTCCATTCAGAGGGAGTCTGACTATCCGTCACAGGCAACCTTGAACAAGGAGGTTAGAAGGTTGATATCTGTCTCAGAGAGAGTCACATCATCATGAAGATTTGTTAATGAGTTCTTCCCTAAGAGGGAGAAGTTCGAGGTGCAATCCCTTGTTAATGAGTTCTTCTCCGTGAGGGAGAAGTTTGAGCTGCAATCCCTTGTTAATGAGTTCTTCTCTGCGAGGGAGAAGTTCGAGGTGCAATCCCTTATTCCACCCTCTGGGAGTAACCATGGTGGAAGTCATGTGTGAGACTCCATGACTTAGTTTATTTATTTCACCCTCTGGGAGTAGCTATGGTGAATGTCATGCTGAGATGACAATATGATGATGAGATTTTGTTATTGACATTTTTTTTGGTTGCAACTCTTTTGTGCTTGTTAGGTTGAGATACCCATGACATGAAATCTGCAAATAATATCTCCTTTGCTAAGAGGGAGTGTTAATGTTTTTTTAGTAGCTGCAGGAGATATCATCCGTACCTGCGATGGTTTCCTGCTATTTCATCATCTTTCTCTTCCAATTCATGTGGCAGTTTTGTCATTGATGCTTCAAATATGATTGAAGGTGTATTGGCTCACTATGATAACCGTCACTGTATATATTACTTGTTGGAATCGTCATCAGATGAATTGGCACCATTCTATCTTGTCGTCGATTCAAGGAGGTTCGATTATGGAATATTATTGAAGAGTCTTCATTTTTGCTTGTAATCGTCAACTCTTCGCATTCTGTGGGAGTCTTCTTTATAATGACATCCTCTCTTTGTTCTAGGCGATAAAAGCTATAAAAGGATTTACGAGCCTCATTTGGTAGTGTTGACTATTTTAGAAAAGTCGTTCAATATTATTTGAAACTATTATCTCAGAGACTTTTGTATCTGTTCAGTATTATTGGTGATACCTGTAGTGGATAACGCGATTCTCAGGATCATGTGTATTGTAATTCATTCTGGATATAATCAGTTGAAGTGTGCAATTCTGATATGATAATCGCTATAGTCATTTTTTTGTTTATCATCGTGTGTATTGAAGAATAAATTTTCAGCCTAGTGGATGTAGAGATGATTATGGTGATTATTCAAGTATGATTCTGTAGCATTGAGCTTTTCAGTTTTTTGAGCAGTATGTATTCTGTTTTATGTTAGTCATGGATTTCTCTAGTTATTGGGTGTGTGGTTTTTCTTTGGGCTCAGATATTATCATTTTGCTGTGTGCATGAGCACTTAGTTCTGAGCGCAATCATTCTGAGATTGTTGGTTCTTGAAGCTCAAGAGTTTGTGAGCTGTATACTTGTGTTCAGTTCTATTATTCAAGAAAGGAGATCTTTTGTGTGGCTGGGTTTTTCTCCCTCAAGTAGGAGGGTTTTCCTAGGGTAAATAATAGTGTCAATCTGTTGTGTTCTTAGATATCTGATATTTGTGTTATTGCTATTCTGGTTCACGAAAATTTAACAAGGGGCTTTGAGGATATAGTGGTCATCTTGGACCCCGCATTTGATGCAGAAAAAGTAGCTGATCAACGACTCCCAAAAATAAAGTGGGATGAGCCTGAAGAGTTGGATATCATGGCGGTCAGCCGGGAGGTAATAGACCGAAGCCTCACAATTTTTGACCTACTATTTAAAGGGAGCCAAAGCTAGAATCAAAAGCCGAAAGTTGAACCCTCTCAGCAATACGATAGGCGAGATAAGAATAAGCGGGGAACCCCATTGGGAGAGTCGGATCCCCTCAACGATGCCCCAATCAAGGTAGTTTTTGAACAGTTGGGAAAGAAAATGGACCAGTTGGGGAAGCTAGCTTCCGTCGTCAAAGCAGGGAGACACATTTGGCCTGTCCATGGAGCCTTTGGCACTCGCCGACCCCTCTCAGGCAACAACTTTAGTTGTTCCCGACCCCCACATCCCTCCGATTAATGTCGATGCGGAGGAGAAGATCACGTCAGATGAGAGCGCTCTGTTATAACGCTCCCGGTTCAGCATCTCCGGAGCGAGGAGGGAGAAAGGTAAATAGGTAGACAATCCTACCTCGGACCTTGAAAAGGACCATTTTGAAGAAGCTCAGGTTCCAGAGTGTGATGTCCCCAAATTTTAAATAAAGCGACTTAATTAAATTAATTAATTAAGTGGTCCCAAAATTTAAATAATATTATAAAGGACCTTTAATTAATTAATAAAAGGCAGCCCAAGTAATAAAATAATAAATAAAGTATGTCGGCCTATTTGTAACCCTTTGGGAAACTTCCCAGAGCTCTTTATAAAGCCATGGTTGGCATTGTAGGAAATAAGTGTGGATTTTATGTTATGTAATTTGCGATTCCAGTTGGAATTCGCCATTGTTTGCAGTTTCGGAGGTACAAGATCCTCCCTATTCTGTATTGAATGGAAAAATGGAAGCAACAGAGGCTGGGATGGCTAGGGATTCAATCAAATTCACAGTTTCGGTGGGAGTCATTCCTCACCCTAGTCTGTCGTTGGAGATATCGCTTCAGATATTTCATTGTCAAATTTGTGAAGTCTTCTACGAAGACAAATTTGTGCATCTGGATATAATCTGAGAATATAAGTCTCCAATTGATAGCATTTCATTTTTTGTGGTTTGCTGTGTTACCTTGGATTATAATAATAGCCATTCTTATTTATGAGTAAATCGAGTATAATATTAAATCGTTAGGTACCAAGTGTCAAAGGTGTCGGTGTCGAAGGATGTTGAAGGGTGCCAAGTGGCCTGTGCCAACCACCAACTGCCAACTGCCAACTGCCAACCGCCAACTGCCAATTGCCAACTGCCAATTGCCAACCGCCAACCGCCAACCGCCAACTGCCAACCGCCAACCGCCAACCGCCAACCGCTAACTGCCGAGTGCCAATTGCCAACTGCCAACTGCCAAGTGCCCAGTGCAAAGTGCCCAGTGCCCATTGCCAAGTGGCAAGTGCCAAGTGGCAAGTGCTAACTGCCAAGTGCCAAGTGCCAACTGTAGAGTGTCGAGTGCCAAGTGTCGTACGGTGTGAGTCGTACGTGTGGAATGATGTCGTACGGGTAAGAAGTGTGGGTGGAATCTAACCGTGTGACAGTAGTTCCGTATGGGTGGAGTTGTCGTACTGGCCGTATGGGTGGAGTGTGGCATCGTGCAGTGGAAGTGCTGACTAGTATGGTGGAAGTGTGCAGGGTATGCTGAATAGTATGGTGGAAGTGTTCGTATCGTTGAGGTGTGCCATTTTGTGATGTCCCCGATTTAGCAGTGTCAGGAGGACGAGTTTCTTAGCCCATCATAGCGACCCTCGTGGGCTAATGCTTTGTTTTGAGGGTTTGTCAGAGAGGACTTACTATTTTGGGTAAGTCACCCAGAGCCAGTTCTATTTTGGGATGATGGATTTCAGTGTTTCAGTGTCAATGCCCTGTGGGTTGAGATTAGAGTGATGCATTTAGTCTTCTTATTTAATAATGGAGTTATAAATTATATCATTGGGATTAATGATGTCCTATGTTTTAATGTTTATTAAACTGAACATCATTATATAATTTATATCCTAAGTCTAATGAAGGATGGATTTTAAGTTATGAGAAGTGTCATCTTGAAGATTGGATTTCGAAACCTTGTAGAGGAAGATGCCTCTTTGCTATAAGACTTTCAAAATTTGAGAAGGAAATCATCTTATGCATTTAATTTAAAATTCTGGAAATGAGACTGGTGAAGGGTTTGAAGTTTGTGTGCTTATCGAATTGATAATTCGATCAAGTTGAATCAACACTTTGAATTGGAGGTGACATTCCAATGAATTGTGTATAGTTTTCCATCTGCTGTGAGGAGATTACATGGTGTTTACAGTCATGCGTAACATTAAGGCTGCGTTTGGAAGGGTTTGCTTCAAATCGCGGGTTGATGGAATAAAGTAAAACAAGTCTTGGCAACGTCTATTCTGGCTTTCAGCAGCGTTAGCGATCTCGAACGTTCTCTGTCTTCAAACGCGTGGATGTGGTAATGAATGCAACATGATTAGGAATGCCGCGACTTCTATTTGAACCATGCGGTCAACACTCCATTAAAATAATTGCAAGGTAGCTTTTGCATTTGATTTTTTTAATGTCTTGAAGGTTGTTAGAGGATTGTGACCATCATACAATTTGATATAATATTCAATGTTTGGATTTAGAGGAGTTAACTTCTCCTAGCGAATTTGTCAATGCTTTGAAATATTGGCAAAAAATGTTTAAAAAAAAGTTTGATATTTGTTTTCAAAGAAAGAAGTACGTTTATTTTAATCTTGTGAAGCATAATAGTGGAATTTGCAAAGAAGAGCCAGTCAGGCTCATCAAAGTGGTATCAGAGCAGAAATCTTGCCAGCCTGTAGGGAATTTTGGGTTAGAATTATGGATGGTGATAGATTTCGACAGGGATATCATTATGCTCGCATGGGCCGTAATTCACCACCACCTGGCGATAAGGAACATGGGAATATGGAAGACAGGATCCCAGATAATATAAGTAATGACGATGACAGAGAGTCAACTATTGTATTCAGGAATATTGCTCGCAGTCAACAGGATTTGGCAACTAGCCAACAACAGATGGCCAGAGTTTGCAGAATCTTTCAAATACTCTGCAGCGTATTACCTTGCCCCAGAATCAGAACAGGGACAGAGATTGGAGGAGTGTGTCAGCTAGTTCACACAGGTCTAGGATAGAACTGACAGGTACACAAGACAGGCCTCTGCGTCCTACCTTCTTGAGATCGGAGATCAATGTTGAGAATTTCGATGATGAAGTTTCTTTTGCTGATGACTTATTAGCGTTGCACACTGCATGGGATGCTTTACCACTTGAGGTAAAGCAACATTTTGACAAGTTCATGACTTAGAAGAGAGAACGTTCTAAAGGTAGAACTGATGGGAGACAGAGACAGGTGAATCATGAATTGAAACCAGCAAATTGACACTAACACACTTTGATGGGAGTGGGAAAATGACAGCCAAAGCTTGGATTTACAAGCTCGACACTTATTTGACTTTACGTCCTATGTCTGAGGAGGACGCCATCAGGTTTGCGGTTTTGCATTTAGATGGTCTAGCCCATGACTGGTGGTACCATGGGTTGGTCTCTTTACATCATGATCAGATTGTATCTTACTAGGAGTTTGTAGATGGTTTGGTAGAACGTTTTGATCAGAGGGATCTAGAAACTTATTTTCGGGACCTTGCTCAGCTCAGGCAGACCGGTAGTCTGGAATCCTTTATTGCTAAATTCTTGAGACTCTCTGTCATGGTTCCTAATATGACAGAGAGACGTTTGGTTATGTTGTTCATAGAGGGATTACACGAGCCCTTAAGAGGGTGGCTTAGAGCATTTGATCTTCAGTTTTTGCAAGGGGCCATCAAGAAAGCTAAGAACATGGAGTTTGCAGCCTCTAAAGGGAAAGCGCAACCTAAATCTTCTACTATATCCGTAGATGAGGTACCTCCACCAGTGGTTGAGGAAAGAAGAAAATCTACTGGGAAATATGATGAGGCGTCTCGTGAAGATTTAAAGAGGAGACAACTGTGTTTTTGGTGCAAGAAGCCTTATAGTAGAGAGCCCAATTGCCCTCTAAGGCCTAAGAGTAAGGCGAATCATTCTATGTGGGTGTACCATGATGAGGTTGAGGTTGAGACTTCTTGTCAGTTTGCTGATTCAGAAGCGGATGAAGTTCAGGTCTCTGCAAAGTTTGGTCCCGATGCCAAACTATGTCCTATAGTGTTGTCCACTGCTGTGCCACTTCCCACTGCTTTTAGACTGAGGGGATTAGTGAAAGGACAACCTTGTATTGCTATATTGGATATTGGAGCTATGCACAATTTCATTCCTGAGAGAGTTGCTAGTTAGTGTGGTCTTTAGGTTGAGGAGTTTGCGGGATTTCGAGTTAGGGTGGCCGATGGTTATACCCTTACCTGTACCAGGCGCATTAATCATCTCTCTTTGTTCTTTGGTGACTACGAGTTGAAATCTGATTTTTATGTGCTCGATTTGGGGGAGATGGATGCGGTGTTAGGGATGCAGTGGTTACAGGAGATTAAGGAATTCTACCTTAGCTTGAGCACGTTGGAGATGAGATTTGAATATCAGGGTAGGAAGTATGTGCTACATTGCCTCTCTGAGGGGAGTCTACGCACTATGTTTTCTTGTGCAGTAGATAGGGAGGATTCACGGAGGCATGAACCCTTTCAGATAGAGCCGGTTACACATCATGTCTCTCACTGTTGATAGTTTCCTCTCTCAGATCAGCAGTTGGGAGTAGTTCACTTTGTGAACAATCCTTTGTTTGATATGGATATCACTGTCTTTTGACAATCCGTTGTTCAAGCTCGGTGATAATCCCTTTCAGGTGATGAGCGGGGATGATGATATTGCTTAGGATCTTATTAGTACACCGGGTTATTAGGCAGTTTCTGTGGGTTGTCAGACAGGGTTTGATGAGTAGTTCACAGAGGTATACACTGTGAGGAGTGCATACAGTTTTACATTTGATCCTCATGTTCAGGATATCTACCAGTTGCAGAGTACATCGGTGCATCCGTTTGACGACTGGTATGATAGTTTAGTTGGTGCGAAGGTTGGAAGCAAGTTTGGGTTATCAGTTGAGTTACTCCCGTATGGTATTTCTGGTTCAGTCTCACCAGTTCGAGTGTTGAGTGTAGTTTCTTAGACTATGTTGATTGTGTTGTGGATGTTGGAGATATTTTTACAGGAGTTTGGTTATGACAGGGACACTACACGTGTCTATCCATGGGATCCAGGCGGACTGTGTTGTGCATTTATTTTTATGATTGCTTGAGGACAAGCAATCTTGGGCAGGGAGGATTGTGATGTCCCCGATTTAGCAATGTCAGGGACGAGTTTGTTAGCCCATCATAGCGACCCTCGTTGGCTAATGCTTTGTTTTGAGGGTCTGTCAGAGAGGACATACTATTTTGGGTAAGTCACCCGGAGCCAGTTCTATTTTGGGATGATGGATTTTAGTGTTTCAGTGTGAGTGCCCTGTGGGTTGAGATTAGAGTGATGCATTCAGTCTTCTTATTTAATAATGGAGTTATAAATTATATCATTGGTATTAATGATGTCCTATGTTTTAATGTTTATTAAAGTGAACATCATTATATAATTTATATCCTAAGTCTAATGAAGGATGGATTTTAAGT
>MU227415.1:156264-166714 GCA_018584345.1 Thuja plicata
TTATAGAGATAAGTGGCCTTACATTTGGCACCTTTCTCCATTCGTTTTGAATATAAATAGTAGAGGAAAGACTCTTGCAATTGAACTTAAGGAAAATAGTCTCAAATTCTATAGGACTGGACTGGGGACACTACACAGATTTGGAGCACAATGTGAAATATTAGAATGATATTTCCAACTGTAGGTTAGGGTGAGACTAAATTGTCACCGAAACTGCGAACCACCTTCAGCTTCCCAAGCTTTCGACAATAGAAGAATAAATCAAAACATTCCATGATGATATTCTACGCCTAGATAACTTCCTAATAAAGAGCTCCAAGAAACATCCAAAAGATCAAATTAGCCGACTTAATTAATAAAGTGACTTTTCAGTTATTTTAATATTTTTCACTTTATTTTATAATTAAGTTTATTAATGAAGTCATCCTTATGAAAGTAAAATTAATTTTGAATAACTTAATTATTTAATTTAATTATGTCATTTTATAAATATTTGGGGACATTACAGTAGTCTTTCAGCTGATTTCATTGTTCTTGCAGCACTGCAGGCTTTCCCTAGTAGAGGGGTTTTTTCTTGACAATTAATACATTATTTTTTTCCTGGTAAAAATGTGTGCTTTATTTTACCACAGAAGACATTCCTATTAAACTCCTAGCTTGTCATTTAGTCTGATCATTTCAGAATGTTCTTAAATCCTGCCTGGGCTCTTCTTTTTGGCGATTTTAAGTCATTTTCATCTAGTTAAACAATTTTGGTGAGTGAGTGGCCTTATTTTGTGCGTGTTCTACTTCCATTTTGATAATCGGTTGTATTTATTTGAATTTTTCACTCCTGATTTTTTCTTTCTTTTGCAATTTGAATTTGTGTAGGTCTACCCTTGTCCCAAAGGCTCTTTGATGCATCGGGACTTAGTGAGAAGTTCTGGTGGCAAGGAACAGTATGTTATACTTCTTTTCCTGTTGAGATAAAGCATATACTTTATAAAGAAATATTTAAAATGGATAAAATCTTGTTAAGGAGCAGAATCCTTTATCTTCCAAGGAACTAGTTATTTAATGTTAAGAGTTCAATGCTAGCAAAAGAACCTTGTCTCTTTCTGTTTGTTCTCTATGCAACCATGAAATTTCAAATTTATCTGCTATGGAGTCTATGATGCCACAAAGAGTTTAATACAAATGAATATTCGCAGGTTCCCATATCTGGTGGATCCAAATACGGGTGTTTCTCTTTATGAAAGTGGTATGCTCTTTAAGTCTTTGGCTAGATTCTGGTCTAATTTCTATGATTTTGACATTTTGTATTTTCTGTTGTCTTTGTTTTGATGCATTATAATTCTATCCTCTAGAACTGATGATTGGATATCTCTTTTCTATATATACATATATAATACACACACATGCATACATATACAATCAATAAAGTGTGTGTGTGTGTGTGTGTGTATATATATATATATATATATATTGTTGGGTTTGAAATAAGTTATGTAAGATTATATATATATATTCTTGGGTTTGAAATAAGTTATGTAAGATTATCTTCCTGTTTATGTTTTCATTTGCTCACAATGATAGGTTTGGGTGCTGGCGCATTTGAATTTTTTTTTTCTATAGGCTGATAATTTATAAAGTGCAAGGTTTTTTCTGTATGTTGAAATTAAGTTGTTCTGACAGAAGAAAAATATTAAAATTGCACAAAATATGAAATTAATTTTACCGTAACAGTATTATATAATAGATCCCATTCTGTGGTTGGTCTGATTTTTTACAGGTGACATAGTGAAATACTTATTCCAACAATATGGTGAAGGTAGAGGCCCCTCTCTAGGCCTTGTAGAGAGGTATTTATAGCATTTTTTCAATTGTGCATATCTTATTTAACTGGTTAATTGGGCATTGAAATTTTGTGTCAGAACATTGACTTAAGAATAGACTCGTTGCATATTACCAATCTGGACATTGCCATAGGATGTTAATGATTATATAGAAATTCCATCCTAGTCAAGACTTAGGAGGAATTCAATAGCCAATTCAATTGAATACTTCTTGCACATGGTTTTATTGGGAAGAGAGAAGAAGCTGTCACAAACATTTTATTGTTTCAGCTCTAAGTGGGAACCTCAACTCACTAGAGCCTCTAATGATTTCCAGTTTTTGATGACCAGTGACATGCCAAATCGAATAGCACACTTTAGTAATTTTGTTCCTCCATTGGTAACAAAATGACTTTCTTTAGTGCTCGAGGTTCTCTTGGAAAATGGTAGGAAATTGGAATAAACCACTCAATACGGATTGATTCCAACCTTCCTCAAGTCCCTTAACTGGGTTTCTTTTTCGCTCAACACTTAACACCTTTAAAAACCCAACAGAATACTTGCATAACTAAAGTAGACAAAGAATAACACATGGTAAGAGGCTTTTTCTTTGAAGCAAACATGTGGATGCAGTGCTTCTGTAGTTGGAAAGGTAGGGACAGTTCGGAGTGGCATTGTACAATGATAACTTTCATTTTAATTTCCTTTTCTTGAATGCTATACACAAGGGTTAGAAACCTTCACATTCTATTCAAATTTGGCATTCAGACTGGTTTGGGTTCAATCAGGGTTTCAGGTGAATTTGACATTATAGAATTTAACACAACCTGAGCTGGATGATAAAATATTCAAGATTTTTAAGGACTACTTATTGACAAGTGTAATGCAAGAATATCTATCCCGGAAAATCCGGGAGCTTTAAGATTGAGCTTGGTGTTTCATCAATTATTTTTCATCGTTTTGAAGGGGTTTGCTAGCTATTGTGGCTGGGTAAGCCACACCAAAAATGTCTGAATAATATGATAGGATACAGAAGGCTAATGGAATGATGGGAAAATTGTCTCAGAAACCTGTGGTTTCATGAACAATAATCATTGTTCATTATGCACATAATGGATGGGTTGACTAAATTTAAGACAGTTGAAGATTTTATAGGTAAGTATTTAGTGTATTGCTAGCCTTTGTGTACTCTTTGCTAGTTGGGCTACATTGTTTTTTTTTTGGTTTTGTTTAGCTGTATAGACGATCCATGGTTGATTTCATTCATTGATCAAAATAGAGTGAGGGGATGGCTAAGCAGTTCTCAAATAATCATCAATTACATAGTTAATTGCTGAATCTTTGGTCATGGTTGATTTTTATTGAGAACAATGTTCATTCATTTTCTTTCAATATCCTTTTATAAGTACACATGCTTTAAATTCCTGACCACTATATTGACTATTCTAACAAAAAATCTGAAATAGCTTCAGGAGTATATTGTATATCACAATTATCTTGCAAGTCTACACTCCCAAAAGTGTGTTTGAATTTCTACTTCCTCACACTGTGCTTCTAACGAGTGTTTGTTGGCTATTCTAAATAATCTAATTTCTGTCAAGCCAGCTCTTATTTTCCATGATCCTTCCACCCGATATTGAGTTTTTCTATCAAATTTTCTTAAAAGAATACATCTTATATTAGTGGGACTCAAAAATCACAATCAGCTATAAGAGAGAACTAGGGTGAAAAGGCTCTAGGTTATGAAAAGTAATTGAACAGGAATAGAAAGGAAATGTCTTCCTATGAAAGCTAGAAAAGATATTATCTGCACTTATGCTTCAAGTGTTAAAAACTTAAAATAATGATCACACCTATATTGAGAGAATTGTGTGGCACATGCTTCAATGTATGTATGTTTGTATTTATTATTGTATGATGAGGTTACATTGGTGGTTATAACTTTCATTGTGCAAGTTACTTTTTTAGGCATAAGTAATGTGATATTATTACATCATTGATGCAAACAATAAATGCTTGTATGAACAAAGTATAGTGTAATGTATAACAACCCTTGATATTTAAACTAGAGATAATGCCAATTTTGTTGCAAAAGTTGACAAAATAAATAGAACTAAGAGGTTTAGTCATTAGATCAGCAAATTGTGCTTGAGATGTGCAATAGAAGAGAGAAATATCTCCAGTATCAACCCCTTGTCAAAGTTAGTAATGATGAACTTAAATGTGCTTGGTGTGAACATGGAAAATTGGATTCTTCACGAACTTCAAACACCCTGATTTTCATAAAAAAGTGGAGTCATTATAATCTGAGGAAGTTGAAGATCACACAAAACCCAACATGTAATTTCATTGCTTTCATAGCCAGCACTCGCAGCTGCTTTGTATTTGTCTTTAGTGGAACACAAAATACAATTTTCTGAAGCTTACTCTACCATGAAACAACTCTTGATCCCAAAAAGAAAGTGTAGCTAGAGTTGAATCTCCAAGTATCCACTGAACCAGCCCAACCAGAGTTCATATAGAAAAGGCCAAAGTCAAAAATACCTTTGATATAATGGAACACATGTTTTGCTAACTGCCAATGAATGAACATTGGTTGTGCCAAAGCCCAAAAAGATAACTAATAACAAAACAAATATCTAGTAATTTGGATGTAAGATATACCATTAACATAAGTCATAAATGCCTATGTATACATATTACAAAGTATTGTCTAACCTTATACTGTATCAAATACTAGGGAAGGACTTGACCTCTAGATGGAAACACTGGATTTCTGGTAGAGTCAACTCTTTTTTTAAAATCTTGTTGAAGTTTCTGCAAAGATCAAAGTAGTTTTGGATCTCCTCATTTCTGTTTTGCAAGTTATCTTTCATCTTATTTTGTCACACAATGTTTGAGAGGCTTTCTTTTGTTTTACATTTCTTTTTATCTTTTTATTATCTTGAGAGAAAGTTCGTTGGGGTGATTGTTGTTTGTGTTGATGCAGCACTTTGTTTACTGGATGGATTCCCACCATCATCCGAGCTGGTCGCGGGATGACATTGTGGGAAAGGGCCAAACCAGAAAAGGCTGCAAAGAGATTGGAACTCTTTTCTTATGAAAACAGCCAGGTTAGGATGGGTAAATTTCTTAAATGTTTTTTCCAACCATCTTCTTTCCATTCATCTCTTGTGTCTTACATCATAACTATCAATTTAGAGTATAATTATGATTTTCTCATGTAATTACTTTTCCAAGAAAACTATGAAATAGGTGAATTTCTTGGATTTTTTTTCCAACCATCTTCTTTCCATGGACCTCATCTGTCTTACATTAAGAATTGATTTAGAGCATAATTTATGAGCTTCTAGTGCAATTACATTTCCAAGAAAACTATGAAGCTCCAACCAGATTCCTGTTTCCCAATAGCACATTCCTTGAATTTATAATGCTTTTTCTGAAACTTATGCTACAATGATGAGAGGTATGTTCTGAGTCCTAAGAGCGAACAGTTATTTATAGAGTATACAGTCAGTATTTAGATATAAATCTCAACACCCAAGAAAATTTTAATTCATCCCTCAAGCATTAAAGAATATAAGCATATGTATACTTGGATATATTTTAAGTAAATAAATATCTAACTTGACTGGTTCCAAATTTCAATTTTAGTGTTTACCCAAATGCTAATTTTGCCTACACATATCAATAGGATCCTCAACTGTTCTCATTTTTAACTTTTCTTGTGAAGTGATAAATGGTTTATACGGCTGCTTCTTAATAATATTAGTATTTTGCAAAGACTGTGTATATAACTTAGAACGTTTGCATAAATAATAAATGCTAGTCTCATTCTTCTTGCTATGCATGCTTAGGTCACTATAAGCTTAACGCTTATGTTAAGCATGGTAAATGGTTTGGAGTTTTTTAAGACTTCCTTTGCTTAAATGTGTTTGAAACGCTAGGATTAAAAGATGTATTATGAATCAAGTACCCAGTTCTGTCAATGAAAAAGAGATTAGCAATTCTTATAATTAGGATAGTTGGAGAAACATGGCATATTGTTCTTGAGAAATAATTCCAAACTTTGTTATTTAGAATCATTTGTGTCTTATGTTCTCCATTAAAAATAAGTTTTTGTAACTTGTAGATTGGAATAATGTATTTGTTTTATTTGAAAATCTTTTGGCAATTGATTTCCTATAACCCCCCATCTTCTACTTTCTAACAACAAATCTACTTTCTAACAACAAATCTCAACTTTCTAACAACAAATCCAAGGAGGTAATTTGGTCCTAATCAAAGTTGAACACCTTATATTCATAGTTTAAAAGAAAAGGTTGAAAATCTTCAACTTGGGAACTTTGTCTCTATAATTTTGTAATGTTATGTCATTGAATTGTGCTAGTTGGAACCCTTAATTTTGAAAAGGGGGGGAATGCAATCCACAACATCATTATGTAAATGTCCATAAATGTGGTAAGGTCATCAAGTTATGTGGGTTCTAATGTGACAGTTAGCAAAGTTGTATTGTTATAAGTTAGTGTCTTAGATCTTGAAATGGTTCTCATGTTATAAGATTGCATTTTTCTTTAAATAGTGTTGTATTAATTAACAAGTATATTAGGACTCCTTCAATTTTTTTTTGAAATCCATCTAGGTACTAATCTATTTTGTAATTTTTCCCCACATTTTATTTCAAGTGAATCCCTTGAGTGGGAAATGTCTAGTTTTAATAAAAAATCCTAAAATTTTACATTTTGGGGGTTTCAGGTGTCTGAGATTGTTGGGTGTATTTTTAGAACTTGCCAGCTCTCACACATGATTGCAAACCATTTCATTAGCTGATTTTAATTAAGTTCCATGTTTGTGTTGATGCACTCTGTTTGTTGGTGTATCTATGGAATTTGAGATCCTTTTGCATCCATTCTTCTTTATCTTCAAAGCTCATGTTTAGCTTCATCTTATATTGGAATGTCACACTTGGGTGCAAGCATGACTAGTGGTTCTTTGCTGGCCTCCAACTTAGATAGATGCCTGATAGGAATTTCTTTGAAAGATCAAACTTAAGAGCTCCTCTTGCTAGTCTCTTGCTTATGGAAAGCTTCTTCATCCTCACTCTGCTGATTAGAAAGGGTTAGCTCATGTGCTTCAAACGTAATCGTGGTTGCTTTCTCCATTTCATTATGTTGTTCACAACTTTCTGATTTAAGAGGTGCTAACTTGTCATCATGTTTTGAGCAAAAATCCTCTATGATATTTGAAAACATATCTTCATCAAGCTCCTCATTAGTTGTCTTATACATAACATGTTCCTTTTTAACTTTAGAACAACTTTCTTGAAGATCTAAGAAAATATCAAAGCCCATACCTTGGAAAATAGGTTATTGTTTATCATCTTGTAACAACTTTCATTCTAACAAGAAGTAAAGGGAATTTTCTTGCAACTTACAATAAAGAGATGCTAGCTTAAATTTTGCGTAAACAAAATTTTTGCATTTATACTTTAACTTTTCTTGAGCTGACAAGCAAACATTAAGTACAAGGTGAAAAGAAGACATAAAGGTAGTTTATATCATAATCATTGTTACCATCTCATGAATACATGATATCCATAATTAATAACCTGAAGTATAGTTTAGAATCTACAAAACTCTGCTTAATCATTCTAAATTCCAATCAAGTCTCGTCTTGTTTTGCTTGAGGACCATCATTAGAGCACTTTTCCTCCAACAATAGACCTGGCAGTCCTTTGTAGACATTCCTTACAGAAGTGGCCCTACCCTTCACGAGGGTGTAGACACAAGACTAGGTCTAGTTGCCATTTGAATTTGGTGTTTAGATACCTACATAACTCTAGTCAGTCATACAACTATAGACTCCGCTAACTATGTAATATGTATGGACCTCAGACTAGGTTATGTATCCGACCTTCATGAATTGATTGGTGCAAGCCAAACTTTACACCACCTTGGCCAAAGGTTTTAATTATTCTTGCTAAGCGCAACATACGTGTAGTTAACTATCCACCCACCCTTACTCGACTTGATATTCACATCTCCTAATGGTTACAAAAGAGAAAATTATATGGGAAGACAAGTGGTTTGTAGACATGCTCTTTCTGCATTCCGTCCTTGACATTTGTTGGATCAAACTAGTTCAGTTATGATTGCACATCCATAGTTAGGTATGAATGAAGACTCAACTCAACATCATCAACTTGCATAATCATATGTCTAAGATTGGGTTATGAGTTAGTATTATCGTTATGGCTTATCACCCTTACCATGGTACTAGGTGTTCTGACCCATAGTTTTAATGGTTGACTGATTATAATTTTTATGTAGTTGCAAATTCTTTTTAAGTAATCCCATTCAGATTAGGCTCACTAGCTTACTGACTTTTCTTTGCATGAAATAGGACTCGAATAACCTAGGAATCAGTAAGTCATTCTTCTTCCTGTATATGCACTCAAATACATGCCATAGCTGCTCCCTACATACATAAATGTACAAGCTATCTTTGCAGACTATACACATGCATATACGTGCTATTTCTGTGCACTAAATTCATACTTATACGTGCTATCTCAGCATAGTATACACATGCATATACGTGCCATCTCTGCACTCTACATGCATACATATACATGCTAACTCTGCTCTATACATGCAGCATATACTTACATCAAGACAATGAGTTCCTTTACTAAGCAATATAATGTACATCCAGAAAGTTGGTTCTTTTTAATAAGATTCACATGGCACAGGTTAGTTTTCTGCTATCTTCTATCCTGTGAGAAAATGTTTAATTTGACACATTCTTGCAAATGCTGGTTGTGACTTCAGGCAACTGAAATCTTCAAGTTTACACAAAAGAATTCCTCCTTAGTCTTACTACAGCTTTCTAGATGAGTTTGGAATAATTGAAGATTATGAACTAATTCATAGCTTCTGTATTAAACTGCATACCCTCATTGAAGGGTTTCAAACATTCACATATGAACAAGATTATGTATTATTGGCCTAGGACATAATTTCCTGCATTGGCTTATAGTCTTTAAGAATTAACAATTTAATCTATCCCCAAACAATACAGACAGAACAACAGCGTTTCTTTCCATGAATTAGAATTTATTTCGAATGTATCCATATTAAAAGAGATTTATTTCTACACTATCTCCTCATAAGAGAGCGTTCACTTTCAAGCCCTTCAGGGAGCTAAAACTAGCTTAAGATTCTAAGAACAGAAAAAAAATTTATGAGAGAAACGACAGTTCTCATGGCATTAGTTTGCTGCTACAAAATAACACTGCAATTCTGAAGCTCTACTCCAACTCAAGCTTCCGAGCTCTTAACTTCTTGCCTTTCTTTTCTAAGCAGTTTGTTTCCAGTCAAGAGAAATGAAATTCGTTTCTTTCAAATGAATAGATTTCTGGTCCTTATATTACCAAACCTCACCCAATTTCTCATAAACAAGAAACACTTACTAGTTAAAGAATGCGCTCCCTGAAGTTGGCAATGTAAATAATATTTGCTCCCGCATTGAATTGAATGAAATGTTGTTATTTTCATGGTATGAACTTACATTTATATTTGTATCGAAAGAACTTATGTTTTTATATTTGCATCGAATGAGCTTGAGCTTTTATCGAGCCCTAAGAAACCAAAAGCATTTTGGTTTATAATTTTAAGACTATATTCATATTAGCAGCCTGATCTAAGTTGGTGTATTCTTTATGAGACACGGTGATTTGAATTGATTTGGCCCCACATTGAGTGCGTCGACACTTACCATGTTCATTGAACATATAATAACTAACAATTGAGCTCTTAATAATATAGAAGAAATAAATTCTTAATAATCGAAATTTAAATTATTTCTTTTATTATATCATCCATAGTAACATTTTATTTATTGAAATATATATATGTATATAAATATGCTTGCATCTATATTATACAGAGTTACTCGGGGACGCATCCCCGGCCTAAACCCCCCGTTTCCAGGACGGGGGGACGGCTGGGGGACGTCCCCACCCCCTCCCCAAAATCTGGAAAAAAGTGGGGGATGTCTCGGAAACTTGGGGACATCACCTCAAAAAAATGGGGACGGGAGGAAGTATCGAGGGAAACTTGGGGACGTCACCTCAAAAAAATGGGGACGGGAGGAAGTACCGGGGACGCCTGGGGACACCGTAGCCGTCCCCCGATCGTCCCCGGGATGGCCGACCGTCCCCTACGTAAAAGCAAAATAAGCAGTCACAAAAAATAAAAAAAGCCCAACCTGTGTCGCATTAGTGTGATGTCCCAGAATTAGCAGGTTCTGGGAACCTGAATATGGTCAGCTCATCAGCGCGACCCTCGTGAGTTGACAAAATGATTTGAGGGTCTTAGCGTTCAAATTCTATTTCTGGACCTACTATTTCTCGACTTACTATTTATAGTAAGTCAGTTGGAGGTCAGTTACTATTTCTGGCAGGGCAGTTGAGGACTAGGTTGATCAGCTGTTACAGCAGTGGATACAGGAATCAACATCAGAAGAATAATTGATATTTAATTATTAATTAATAACAATATGTTATTAATTAATAAATTGATTACGTTATTATAATAATAATACTTTATTATTATAATGCTTTTAGAAGTTGACAT
>MU227415.1:183863-210572 GCA_018584345.1 Thuja plicata
TTACAAAGAACTTTTCCGGGATGACAAATTATCTTAATTAACACTTTATCCAGAACGTTCAAATCATAGAGGATACTACTACGAATTGACAAGAAAATTCCGTAGGGTTGCCACAATTTTGTGATCTGAAAATTGAGGACAACAATATATATGTGTGTGTGTGTGTGCAGTTCATACACCACTATGCTAATATTAATGCAACATAGCAAAATACATCACCATATCAATGTTTTGGTTCAAAATTTAAAAACAATAATGTCAACAGTAATAATCAGCCATCAGTGATCAAATATCATAAAAAACCATCAAACAAATAAGCTGCAAAATTAAAAAACCATGACAAAAACTTTATTGAAAACTTTCAATCACTGTATGAACATATTGCTCTGCACAGCCGATCAGCCTTTTGACGTAAACAATGCTAAGTTGATTGTAGATTTGGTTCTAAGGAATTTTGACTATGGAAAAGAATTGATAAAAGTTGCGGATAAGTACGGGAGGACTGCTCTTCAGTTTGCAGCTCTCCATGGCCACATCCATCTCTGCACTTTTCTAATTCGTGACTGCGGGTTGAAAGCTGATGTAAAGTATCGAAATGGTGAGAATCTACTTCATTTTGCTGTAAACAGCTATAAAGTAGACATAGTCAAGAGATTGGTACAAATGGAGGAGGTGAAGAGTCCAATTGCTTCACAGGATGCCAAGGGTAAGATCCCGCTGCATAAAGCAGCCGCCAACGGTAATATAGATATTATTGCCGTTCTTCTGGGAAGCTTGGAACAAGTAAACGTGGAACATTATATTCGTCAAGCAGATTCATTCGGGCAGACGACGCTTCTAGAAGCAGCAAGAGGAGGTCACTATGGAGCCATTAAGTACCTACTAGAACGCAACTCTGAGGGTAAGGGATCGATGCCACGCTTAGAACGCAACTCTGAATTCAAAACTGCACTGCACTATTCCGTGCAACTCGCAAACCAAAAAACAGCCATAGAGTTAATGACAAACAAAACTTTATTGAAAAGTCAATGAAATCGATGTCTACACCCAAATTCGTCCTAAATTCTGCCCGGCCTTGCGCAGTTGTTTGAAAACTCGTTGAAATTCCTCCAGGTTCCCGCATGGCGAATTTGCAACGAATTACCCAGTTTGACGGCGAATTTCAAGCGAATGTGAACCACATCCAACTTTCGATTGAATCGACTTTCGAATTTGGGGTGTACTAAGCAAATGTGGTAATGTAGATATACACATATATCTAACTCTTTTCCTCATAATCATATTGATGGTATGAGATAAGAAATAATGTGTTAGTTACATAAAATATTAAAAGATGTTAATGACAAGGTGGTGAAAATCCTTACAAATCAATCCAGTCAACTTTAGGTCTTGACACTAGATACACCGAGACACCAACACTACCCACTAGGCATTAGACCAACAACAATAAACCCTATCAAGGTCAACTTATCTCAAAAGGGCATGCATTTTGGTCTCAGTGACAATTTCAACCTGTTCTTATGTCTGCATCCCTCTTCCCAATGACACTCTCCCTCTCCTCCTAGAGGGTGGTGAGGTTTCCTACATCCACTTGGAGTACCACCTGTAGTTAGACTAATCATAAACCATCTTAAATAATTACATACAACTTTTAAGAGTTTCTGGATTTGATTGTGTTGTAAATTTTTACAACACAATCAAATCCAGAAACTCTTAATAGTTATTATCATGGATTGTGGAAATCTCTTCTCTTTTATTTACATACATCAAAACATCAGTTACATTTTCAATTGTTTGTGTCATAGTTACATTCATTGCAATGTAAGGCATTATCTATTTTATCCACACAACCACACATTCATTCATATCAATATTATGGCGCAAGAAAGAAAGATAGCTATTGTATCGTGAGAGATGGTTGTAACACACCTTGTTCAATTTGACAAATACTCTTATCCATATCGGTCTTTTCATCCCTTAGAATAAGGCTGTCTTCATTTGCTTCTTGATGGACCAGCACCCTATCAAAATGATTTACATCTCCTTGTTGTCCCAAACTTGCTGTTTTGAAATGTATAATTATGTTCTCTTCATCGCTATTAACAAAAAAGGGAAGTCCACTAAACAAATCAGTCGACCCTTCGTTTTCAACACCTATTACTTGCTCTTCAACCTGCTATCCTAACTTGTTTTGCTCATCATTTTCTTGCAGCGGATTTGACTTTTCATTTTATACTTCATGCACAAGTGTATTAACAGCAAAGGACACTCCTTGGTCTACCTCAAACTCATTTTTCTGTTTGGTGAACCAATCTTCTTGATAAACAATGGGTCCAGCTGGATAAAGGTGAATACCAAGAAGACAAGAAGGCTGTTCTCAGAGGAAACTTGGGGAGTTTGTTGATTTTCTTGAAGGGAAGTGGGCTGTTCTTGAGGAACAATAGGCTCAGTTTGTATGAGTGCAGGTTTTTGCAATGGGAAGGTACCTTTAAAACTTGGAAACTTGAATTTTAGAGGCTTAAGAGGCTCACCTTGTTTGAAGCTTGGAATTTTGTAATTGGGAGCCTCTTCTCTATAGGTTGATTTGGAATGAAAGGAGCTGATTGATTTTCCATTGTTTGTACTTGGGCAATCAAAAGCTTCATCTGTTCCTCTTTTGCAGCCACCTCCCGTGCAAGATCCTCCTCATATTGCCTCCTTTGTGTTACCAACTCCTGCTCATGAAGATAGGCCTGGTAAGCCATCTCCTCCTGCTACAAGTTGAACTCTTGCTACCTCTTGATGTCATCTAACTGCGCGGTGAAATCTAGCATAGCATCTTTGACCATGTTTTTGATGTCTCTAAGCTCCACATTGTCAATATTCTGAGGTTGAATTTGCAAGTAAGCAAGCTGATTGGAGCAAAATAGTCTTCTTGGGGTTGGCTTTGAGCACATGGTGGTTGCCAAGAAGGTTGAGTAGGGGTGGGCGGTTGGTAAGCGTGTTGAACTTGCTGGTTACTTTCTGTAGAAAATGTATTTGGACTAAAACTAGCTGCCTGCTTAGTTTGTTATGGATAGTAAGAGGGTATTAAGTGGTACTTTCATGATATATAGATGGAAATGCATGTTGTCCACGAAATTTTGACATTCTCATTCACTCATAAAGCTATAAATCTATTCAAAGATTTGCAATAAGAAGAAATCAGATTAATTTTTTACAACTTTTTATATATACCAGCACTTGGACTGCTGAAACCAGTAACTTTGACCTCGGAGTTTCCAGGTGTGTTATGATATTGCTTCCGAAGGCAGAAATTGCTGACATAAACACCAAATATCAGCAAGAAGAAAGAAAGTGTTGAACTAGAATAGTTCAAACTGTTCAATCGGGCATGCCAAAAGCTATTGTCAATTGGATTTGCACCCTTGCTAACCATCAAACTTAGCAATCCAAGGAAACATAGATTGGAGTGAATCTCCGGAGAGGGTTGGTTCCTTCATTGCAATCACCTAAACCGAACTAACTACTGCTACTTTGTAGAGAAAAAGGGGAGGGAAATGACATAAAATAGCTTAAACTATATAGGGTGATGCACCAAATAATCTTGTGACCTGAACTTGTTCGAAATGTACACAATATGACCAATAAACTAAACCACAAATACACATCTTAGAATTTCGTATGTCCTTGCATAAGTATTTCATCACTAGGTTCAATGCCTAAGACAACACTTAGAAGGATATGGAAACATTCTCACAACTAAACCCCCTGCCTTAAATGGTTAAACACAAGTAATGACGTACAAATATAAATATTCTCTGCATGTAGGAAACAAAGATTACATAGAAATCAAGGACAAAATGGTGTCATCAGAAGATTACATAAACTATTTTGAGAGAACTTGCACAATAAAACAGCTCTGAGAAGGTTAAAAACTTTTTTTTATTGATCTAAAGGTACAAAAAACTAAATATAAGTCTTCTTTTTTAACAAATTCAACTCAGAAAAACTGAGTTTTACGATGCTTGATAATCTTCATAAGGAGTTACAATGTTATTATGAACCCGAAAGAGCCCTTTTGCAGGTTAAAATACTTGGTTAACAATGCCAGAACTGAATGAAAAAATTGTCCTTAGGATTCATATTATAGTATCTTACAGGCTCCCCTACTTTTGGCATGATTTGAGGAATTAAAATGGATTTTTTTGCCTTTGCTTTGTTTACAGATGCTGCCCTGACTTTCTACTGCTTCTACAACTGTTGTCCTGATCTTTTGCTGCTTCTACAGCTGCCCTGATTTTTTTGCTGTTGTATTGTTTCATTTTTCCACTTCTGTAACTGTTGTTTCCTTTCACTGCATTTGTAACTGTCATTTCCTTTTGCTGCATCTGTAAATACTATTTCCTTTTGTTGTGCCTGTAAATATTGTTTCTCTGCCAGAAATGGAGGATCATTCCATCCAGCAACCAACAAACCATAAAATCCCTCAAAAGGTGTGGATAGGGTTGAAAACTTTCAAAAGGCAACAAAAAGCAATCCCGTTTCTTCTCTTTTCTCTCATAAGATCGAAATTAGTGAGAAATAACATTTAAATTTCCCTTTTTCTTTATGGCATCTAAGATTTCCAAAAAAACCATGACCAAGGATTTAGTTTTATAAAACTTCCCAAAGAATACACTACAAACATATTTATCCGGGGTAACAAAAATATCAACAGTTTCATCCTTGGCAACTTGGTTGCATTTGTATTTGTTCTAGTTTGGCAGCATAGCTACAGTTTTGTTTTTGTCTTGTCTGGAAACTTATTGTGCTGGATTTGAAATGTTCTATCTTATGCACTGAGTTGGGGAAACCAGCTTACTTTAATCAAAACAAATTTGACTGATTCAATCATTTATAAAACTTGATTATTAATTAATTAATTAATCCTATAAATAATTTAAATTAAATATTTTTGAATTTTTAAATTTTGCTGGGTAAGTTCATGCTGAATACAATTGACCAATCCAATTCATCGGTTAAAAATTGAAGGATTCCATTACTTAAAGAAATTAATCGAAAGGTAAATCCAAATAAGTCATTACTTGAAGACCAAACAGATGTAATATATGAACTTTAATTATTACTTAAACAAGAAACTCATTAAATAATTAATAAACTTTAACACTAGATCAGTTAAATGCAAACAACATATAATTGGATGGTTAATCGATGTTAAAGGATGTAGCTTCGGTCGGATCACTCTAACCGATATTATCAAATGTATAAGTGGCCTTTCGGCCTTGAACATTTGATCTCTATCCTATTCCTATCTAATTGTGAATAATAATATTATATTATGATTATGATTAAATTATAATCATAATATAATATTACTATTATTATTTATGTATATGCTAAATGATTAATAGAGATTAATATCATAAATTATATATATATATATATATATATATAATCAATGACATAATCGATAATGATCATATAATATATATTGCTGAGTTGTTTTAATATAACCATATTACCAATTGATATTATTATCGATTTACTGCTGCAATCACATACTGCCAACTAAACATTGTTATGATTAATGCTGGTGCCTCATGTAGAGGCACGTAGAGCCGTGCCTCTATGTGAGACACCCCTTGACTCATATATATTCGGTGACATCTCATTCAATGAGATACGGTGAACAGAAAATTATATACGCAGCAGTAGATTGATAATCCATATCGATATTGAGTATCGATAGTTGCCCATCAATATATACATACAACAATATTGCTCAACACTCATAGATCGATACTTGCACATCAGCAATACATGAGAAACATATATATCAGTAATACTTGAAGTATACATCAGCAATACTTGGAGAACTTATATCAAACGATATTTGTAAAAGAATGCACCAGCAATATTCATGATATATATGCAGCAAAAATAATCAGATTATATACTGCACATTAGTTGAAATTAAGTTAAAATTCTTCACATTTATAAATCTGTGACATTTACATGGTATTAGAGCCAAGTTAAGAGATCCAAACCAGATTTATATAAGCAAGAATATTATAAATTTCAAGAATCCCTCTAAATCTGCAAAATGGCAAATGGTGTTAGATTTGAGGACCGACTTGAAGGAGCCTCCAACTTTCTATCTTGGAAATTTAGAACCATGCTTGCCTTGAAAGAAAACGAATTGGATGCATTTGTAAAGGAATTCATACCCAAACTTGAAGGAGAAAGTGAGAAACTTCTATGGACGAAAAAGAACAATAAAGCCATGAAAATGTTAGTGGATGCAGTAAGAGATCTTTTTGTACCAATTATCTCCAAATTTGATACAACCTATCACATGTTTAAATCATTAGAGAGTATGTATGAAATAAACAACATGAGCAGGGCTCTCACACTAAAACGACAACTTCATCATGTAACGATGATCAAAGGAGAACCCATTACATCTTACTTCATGAGGATAACAGAATTAAGAGATCAATTATCCACCATTGGTCACATAATCGATAGTAAAGAATTAACCCTATTGGCTCTTAATGGACTTCCAACTTTATGGGAGTCATTCATCCAAGGAATAAGTGCTCGATCTAAACTTTCTAAGTTTGATCGTTAAAAAACCGATTGTATTCAAGAAGAGTCAAGGCTAATTACAAGGGGGATTGGACAAAACTCCACAAATGAAGACCTACAAGTTCTAAACTCTCATTCACACAAGGGCATGAAAGGAAACTTTAAAAGGAAGAAAGACAAAGAATCAAATGGGAAATACTCATCCAAGAAAAGGAGGAACATGTCCAAAGTACAATGTTTCAGATGTGGTAAATATGGCGACTATGCAATCAAATGTCTTGATAGGCCTAAACCCAAAGCCTCTATTGCTGACGTTAGTAAGAATGTCTCAGAAAAAAAATCAGACGGATTTGTATTTTTTTCAGCCCTGTCTAGCCATGTAACCAATAATAACACTTGGGTGATTGATAGTGGGGCTTCACGCCACATCACAGGATTTAGAGAACATCTAGATAGCTTGGTGGAAAACTCAGATGAGGAAGTTACTATTGGAGATGATTGTAACTATCTAGTGAAAAGAATCAGAACTGCTACTATACAATTGAAATCGGGCATCTCCCTACAGTTAACGGGTGTGTTATTTGTATTGGGAATCAAGCGGAATTTGGTCTCCATATCAGCCTTAGATGGCAAAGGATACCAAATCACCTTCATGGATGGTAAGGTCCTAGCATGGACCAAGAAATCAAATATCAAGAAAGCTCACACCATAGGGGTTCGCCATGGATGTCTATATAAACTTTGCACTATTCGTTCACAAACCCTAATTCATGAATCTTCAAATACATGTGAGATTTGGCATAGAAGATTAGGGCATCTTCACTTTCTTTCTTTATCCTCAATGGACAGGATGGTGACATGTTTACCTAAACTTAAACAAGAACGTGAAGGTACATGCAAAGGATGTGCTTTAGGAAAGAATACTAAAGGCACCTTTCATAATAGTGAAAGTAGATCCAAACATGTGTTAGAACTCATTCATTCAGACTTATGTGGGCCAAATGACTGTAGCATTCTTAGGAGGATTCTTGTATTATGTCATTTTCAGTGATGATTATTCTAGGAAAACTTGGATATATTTTTTGAAAAGTAGAGAATCTAATGAAGTACTTATGAGGTTTAAAGAAGTCAAAGCTCTAGTAGAAAATATGTCGAGGAAAAGAATCAAAACCTTAAGATCAGATAATGAAGGAGAATATACCGCTGACACCTTCAAAACTTTTTTTAGTAATGCTGGGATTAAGAGGGAGCTTAGTGTTCCTTACAACCCTCAACAAAATGGTGTGGCTAAAAGAAAAAATTAGGACTATTGTAGAAGCCGCTAAAGCCATGATACATGACCAAAACCTCCATACTTCTTTTTGGGCTGAAGCCTCTAGAATTGTTGTCTATATCCAAAATAGATGCCCTCACACTATTTTGGAAAACAAAACACTTGAAGAAGCATTTTCAGGAATAAAACCTGATATAGGCCTCTTAAGAATCTTTGGTTGTCCTGTATACATTCACATACCCAAAGAAAAGAGATCAAAACTAGAACCCTCAGGCAAAAAGGGAATATTTGTAGGCTACAGTGAAACATCTAAAGCATATAGAATTTATATTCCTGGATAGAAATTAATTGAGTTAAGTAGGGATGAAGAAGATGTTGCGTTCAAAAGCTCCAAGGACATTCATGTGATGGATATTGAAGATTAAGAGTCTCCTCAAAATATGGAAGAAGATCATACTCCCGAGATTCAGAAGGAGATTCATGAAATTATCGAAGATGAAAATCCAAATGAGCCTTTGGATCCTAATGATGGGGCTAGAGAAACCAATGTTAGCCCGAAAAGACCTCTATGGCAAGGAAAATGATTCAAGAAGCTGACAGTTTTGCAGCACCAAAAGGAACCTTCAGGGAAAGAAAAAGACCAAATAGGCACTAAAGCTATGTTGCTTTAATGAGTGAAATCATTGAGTCATAACCCACTAGCTTTGAGAAAGCATTCAAACTTCAAGTTTGGAAAGATGCTATGGCAAAAGAATATCAATCTATTCTTAAGTATGATGTTTGGGACATTGTACCTAGACCAAAAGACAAATCAGTGGTTTCATCTAAATGGCTCTTCAAAATAAAACATGCTTCAAATGGCATTATTAAAAAATATAAAGCAAGATTTGTTGCCAGAGGTTTCTCTCAAAAGGAAGGAATTGATTACGAAGAAACATTTGCTCCTGTTGCTCGATACACTTATGTTAGGACTGTGATTGCTATTGCCGCTTCAAAAAGATGGAAGATCCACCAAATGGATGTAAAGACTGCCTTTCTAAATGGTGTAATAGAAGAGGAAGTATACCTAGAACAACCTGAAGGATTTATAATACATGGAAAAGAATCTCATGTTTCTAAGTTAAAGAAAGCATTGTATGGTCTTAAATAGGCTTCTCGCACCTGGTGCGAAAGGATAGATCATTATCTTTTAGGATTAGGATTCTCCAAGAATGATGCAGACCCGAATCTATATTTCAAGGTAATTAAAGATGAAATGTTGATTCTCATCCTTTATGTTGATAACTTGTTGATTACAGGAGAAGATCATCTCATCACCAAAGGTGAACAAGAACTAGCATCTGAATTTGACATGAAGGATCTAGGTCCTCTACACTCTTTCCTTGGTTTAGAAGTATGGCAGCAGGCTGATGGTATCACTCTAAATCAAGGAAAATACACTATTGACATTCTGAAAAGGTTCGGAATGATGGATTGTAAACCCATGACCACTCCTATAGAAACAGACTTACATAAGTTAAAAGAAGCTGTAGCAAACTCAGAATTGACAGACTCCACTCTCTACCGGCAGACGATTGGATCCTTGATGTACTTAGTCAACACTAGACTAGACATTTGTTATGCACTAAGTGCACTTAGTCAGTTCATGTGTGAGCCAAGACAGTTACATCTAGTTGCAACAAAACACATTTTGAGATACCTGCGTGGTAGAATTGGATATGGTCTAAAATATAATAATGTAGATCTAAATATGCATGGATATACCGATTCAGATTGGGCTGGAAGTGTAGTTGATCGGAAAAGAACTTCAGGGTGTTGTTTCAGCTTAGGATCAACTATGATCTCCTGGTTTAGTAGGAAGCAATCTTCAGTTGCACAAAGCTCCACAGAAGCTGAGTACATTGCAACATCCATGGGAGCTCAAGAAGCTGTATGACTGAGGAAACTTCTTGTAGGATTGTTTGGACAATCCATGGATCCTACTATCATTCACTGTGACAACCAGAGTTGTATATAACTTTCAGTGAATCCTGTGTTCCATGACAAATCAAAGCATATAGAAATTCTCTACCATTATGTTAGAGACATGGTGGAGAGAAATGTTATCCAGTTGAGATATATTAGTACAGGTGATCAAACAACAAACATTCTTACCAAGCCTCTCTCCAAGATAAAGGTAGAATACTTTCGAGGTAAGCTTGGTATGGTAGAAAATGTAAACTTATCTGAGATTGAGTCTCAGCAATGTTAAATTATTGTACTAATATATTTTAAAGATGTTTAATGTGTAAACTCTTTATTGTGTTATGTGTGTGACTCCATGACCTTATGGCCCCCCTGTGAACATCATTGAAAGATGACGATTTTTCAATGGTGAACACTTGTATTATTGATTATTGTAAGGTGACGATCTTACAAATAATCATTTCAAATCTTAAATAATATTAATTGAATGTTGGATATCATGAGATGTGATATCCATGGATAAGTCATGATGAATTATATTTCTACGATATTCATGGTGGATATTATGTGACTTAATATAAGATATTCATGGTGGATATTATGCGACGTAATATCTGTGGACATGCCATGAACTTATATCCCTATGGTAGGTATCATGTGACTTGATACTAGTACACGTACCATAGTGATGAATATTATACTATGAGTTAGTGGTGAATATCATGTGACGTGATATTCTTGGACATGCCATAACTCCTGATATCACGGTGAGGTGATATCTCTCTTACAATAGATGAATCTATTGTACTCAGAACAAGGATAGGAATGCTCCTCCCTAGCTAAGAGGGAGTGTTAAAGGATGTAGCTTCGGTTGGATCACTCTAACCGATATTATCAAATGTATAAGTGGCCTTTCGGCCTTGAACATTTGATCTCTATCCTATTCCTATCTAATTGTGAATAATAATATTATATTATGATTATGATTAAATTATAATCATAATATAATATTATTATTATTATTGATGTATATGCTAAATCATTAATAGAGATTAATATCATAAATTATATATATATATATATATATAAAATCAATGACATAATCGATAATGATCATATAATATATATCGCTGAGTTGTGTTAAAACTTAATATAACCATATTACCAATTGATATTATTATCAATTTACTGCTGCGATCACATACTGCTAACTAAACATTGTTATGATTAATGCTGGTGCCTCACATAGAGGCACGTCTCTACATGAGACCATGTTGGTCTCACGTAGAGCCATGTCTCTACGTGAGACACCCCTTGACTCCTATATATTCGGTGACATCTCATTCAGTGAGATATGGTGAACATACAATTATATACGCAGCAGTAGATTGATAATCCATATCGATATTGAGTATTGGTAGTTGCCCATCAATATATACATACAACAATATTGCTCAGCACTCATAGATCGATACTTGCACATTAGCAATACATGAGAAACATATATATGAGTAATACTTGAAGTATACATCAGCAATACTTGGAGAACTTATATCAAACGATATTTGTAAAAGAATACACCAGCAATATACATGATATATATACAGCAAAAATAATCAGATTATATACTGCACACTAGTTGAAATAAAGTTAAAATTCTTTGCATATATAAATCTGTGACATTTACAATCGAGCCTGTCATTAATTCCAATCATCGATATACCCAGATCTTCCATTATTGGCAACTTCACTCAATAACTCGATTGTGTAATTTTATTCAAACTGAATGCAACCAATTGCACATTACCTGATTATTTCAATAAGTAAATTGAATAAACAATTCAAATAAATTACTCAAGCAATGGAGATCAATTCTGATAAAACTCACAGCAGACTGTATGGTTTGTGTCATTTCCTCTTTGCATCGTTCTCCTTTCACATTTCACTTCGCTCAATTGCTTGATTAACTAACTGTTCTGGGTTTAAAATGAAAGTGAACATATTTAATTGACTTCCTGTTTTTAAATTTTACTCTTTGACCTGTACAGAATGCAAGGTTAGTTCGAGAAGCCCTTTGTGAATTGGAGTTGCCATACATTCTTTATAATGTGGGAAAAGGTTCTTCAAGAACGAAATTTTTGTTACAGCTTGCAGGTTCAGAGAAGGTATTCTCTCCATCTGCCCAGGAAGAAATTTTACTGCGAATGGCTAGATCTTTGTCACATGTCCTAATTTTCATTAGAACTGTTTCATTTTTTCTTACCAATTCTATAAATTTATCAAACATGCATGGGTATCTTTAATAATTTTTAACTGAACCAACTTGATTCTTGGATTGCAGGTACCATACCTTATAGATCCTAACACAGGTCTTAGCTTTGGCGATCACAAAGAAATTATATCATACTTATTTCAAACATATAGCCGTACATGATGGCAGTTTTGTACTTTTTCCTCCATCAAATGTATCTAATGCATGCAATGCTTGTAGGCTCAAAGTCGAGTTAATGAAAGGCAGTAATATCTATAACTGTATACAGAAACACATTCTCCAGAGTTTGATTTATCTGTAAGAAGAAAATCATATCAATGAATTATTATGTGCAAGTTGGTGGTTTTGTTCTAGTAAATTGAAATTTCAGTGTTCAGATTAGTCTCAGGGTTAGTAGCATTTTTCATTGTTGACTGTGTCTCCACAATTTCCATGCCTTTTCCGAAGCTATATATATGGATGTATTGATATATCTATCTTTTTTATATTGAATTAAAGCATTTAAAAAAATGCTTAAGGGGGGACAGCCAACACACTGCTCATAGAAGAATAAAAAACTACATTACATAAGTGCAGCTAAACAAGACGAAAGGCCAAATCAAATTAGGTTCTAAACTTCAACAAATGTTGTAGCTGTTTGGAACATAACTTATCCTCATGCATTTACAGAATCTACCATTTAACTTTTTCCAAGTGATAACTGATTCACACATTTTCATTCGAAACTCCCTGCAGTTGAGACCACAAAAAAACAATTTGAAAAATGATATCAAAGTAAAACCTTAACATTTCTACATTTTGATGAACATTATGGTTTGAAAATATAGCCATGTATCTACTTTACTATATGTTAAACAAAATAGCTTGTCTCAGAGAATCAGCAACTATATTATTTTGCAGCCCCAAGCCCTAAATGGCTCTTCCCAACATAAACTATAACTTAAATGTTAGCTTCAGATTTACATCATCAAATAGAAGCTCTCAATTCTTTTCTTGGAGCCTGCAATTCCATTTCTGATTTAATATGGGATTAATGGCAAAGATGGTTGAGAATTTTAAATCAATTTTTTTAAGAGGAATGCAAGCAAAATGGAATGTGGACAGCCACCACCACTGTTAGAATATGTGAGGAAGTGCTGGCATTGATTGTCATTGATGTCAAAACCTCTTACCGAGAGTCTGGGTGTTTTGGTTGGTGTTTGGCATGTCTTGTTCACTATCAGTATTGTAACAGGAGTTTTCGGTTATGCATAAGGGAGATTTAGAATGAAGACATCTCAGATTTCCTAGTTCATCAGAGATACATTAGTGGATCGGCCACAAGCACACTCAAGTTTGAATCCTATCGGTGGTAACGACTATTTTGTGTATCCTTCTTTTGGTCTTGGTTGTGGCGATCAGATGGCTTCGGTAAATGCAACGTGTTTTGTAAATCCTTAAGTCCGACCTATTTGTAGATCACAGTGTAGCGTGTTATGTTCTCTTATGTATGTCCTAGATCTAGGACCGATGCTATTAATTAAATATAATATAATATGTTGCATTGGTGCTATTACATGTTTGGTGTGTAGCTGACATATATAAGATCGGATACTGGTATAAATAAAGAAGCACCTTTTGTATCTGAGGGTGCAAGTATATACATATGTGGCTTATGTGAAGTATATGCAAAGTGACTACGAGTTTGTCCGAAGGAGATTCGTGTTCGTGCAGAACAGTCTATAGATCTTAGAGGTGGATTCTATTGCTTTTCATATCTTCGGCAGTGAGGCCTTGTGTATCGGCAGTGAGCCCTTGTATATTGGTTGTGAGCCTTCTGGCAGTGAGCCCTTGTATATTGGCAGTGAGCCTTCTTGCAGTGAGCATTTCTGGAAGTGAGCCTTTGTATAAAATCACCTTTTGGTGTCACCTTAACAGGTGCTTTTACATTTCATGAGAATTAACTTCTCCATAGTTTTACCAATCTTGGAGTTTCCACGTAAAATCTGGTGTTCTCTGTTTCGGTGTTCCTGTGCATTTCATGTTTATATTTTTTGTGGATGTTTAATGTGCTAAACCGACAAATCTTAAGTTGTTAACTAACAGAGAGAGTTTTGTAAAGTTGTGTGGGAATAACTGATTCAGCCCCCCCTCTCAGTTATTCGGCATGTTCAACAACCACTCCTTTAATGGATTACATCGCAAGGAGTACATATCTTCATAACCAAATCCAAGGGAATAAATGATTTAACAAAAATAATAAACCCTTTATATTTGTTGTCTAGAGATTTTGCCAATTAGCCTAGTCAAAAAGATTGAGATCTTCTAAGTCCTTGAAATGTCTAATCTTTTTATGGAACAAGTAGCAAGCTTTCCTTGTAAAAGACACAAGAAGGGGGATGCCCTTGGTACACAACCATTTTATTCCACCAAATAGAAGACGATCCAAAGCTAAACCCATGTTGCAAAGAAAGTTTTTCCAATTCAAGAGTCTGCAAATTCATTGCCAAGCCTTCCATATTGAAAGTAAAGGAGATAGAGCTTTAAGCTAATAGAATAGAGCAAATAGAATTTTTCCTTCCCAATTGACTGATTGACACTTTCCTTTAACACTAGCTTGGTTGATACAATAATGAACCAATATTTTGCATGGCTCTTCTCTAGAAATAATTCTAACTACCCATTTTGTTGCCAAACAAGTTCATTGAGTTTTAGGGTCCAACAAACCCAACCCACCTTTGGCTATAGGTTGAATACAATGTAACCAAGAAGCAGATTTAAAACCAAGACTACCACTCCAGTTAGCCTATAAAAAGTTGTGAACAATTTTGTTAAGATTATCGCAGCCTTTCTTAGAAGGAATCCACCATGATAAATAATACACATGAGAAACCAAATAAATACGATTTGCAGCTTGGGTTTTTCCAGCCAAAGGCAAAAATTTGTTTCCCCAAGTGTAGAGTTCATTCTTTAATTTATTTAAATATCAATTTCAGATATCAAACAAGGAAACACCCAACTCAAAAGGGATGCCCAAATATCAAGAAATCTGCTCATGCTGAATTTGTTTCCATTCTTTAGGAATTGCATACAGTAACTAGATTTGGTTGCACCAATAATTTATTTATTTTGGTTGTAATGTCCCCATTTCAGCTCATCATGGTTTATGATTGGTTTAGCCTATCATTGGCCCTCATAGGCTAAGACTAATGGTTAGAGGGTCCCAGTTGGCATAACATGAGGCTTTCTCCCTTCCGGAGAACAAGAGTGTTCATGATTGCTCTTCGTTTGGTTCAGTTTGGTACACTTACTATTTATAGTAAGTCATTTTTGCTCAGTTGCTATCTTTTGCAAGGCACCTGGACATGGTATATGTTGTGGTCATCCTGATTCCCAGTTGACATAGTGAAATAAGTTTAATGACACAATTTCATGTCATTTAATTATTAATAAAGTGTACTTTATTAATAATTCATTATAAAAGTCTATTATAAAGTTCATAAAGTGAATGGGGCCAAAAGACATCATTAATGAGTATTAAATGATTTTTTTAAAGTTGACGCCCAAACTAAGGATTTTATTATAAAGTCAACTTGCAACATCAAAAGCAAATATGTCATTAATGAGATGTAATGTCCTTAATTCATTAAAGTGACAATTAATTGAATTAATTTTTATTAAGTTGTTGGAAATAAATTAAATATGTAAATGATGACTTAATATTAATTGATTTAATTAAATAAAATAAGATGGTATTATTAAAAGTCACTTTATTTTCAAAATTAAAAGACAAGAAACATAATGCCAAGAGACAGGTTGTTGGAAAGCCCAGAGTTTCCTGGACAGTATTATAAAAGTTCATAGAGAGGAATCTTGAGGCATGTTGAGATGTTTATTCGAATTTGATTTTGGCTCGAAGCTTTGTATGAAGCAGATTTTAGGAAACGAAAACCTTGAGGAATTGATAGGAGGGCTGGACGAAAACCTGGTTCTTCTTAAGGGAGTGGATTCGAGACAGAGTTCACACTTGGGCAATATTTGTAAGATTGGGAATCCGTTTCGGAAATAATAAAGTATTTGTAGTACTGTAGTAATTTTGCAATTATTGAAAAATAATGTATTTAAGATGTTTTATATATCTTTGAAAATTAATGGCACATGGTTCTCTGAATATTTTATCTGATGGTGAGAAGCTTATATTGCCCAAAGCTGCTTCAAAATATTTTCATTTGAAAGTCTTCATTGGGCGTCTCTTTTGATGTCGGCTAATATTTCAAGGTGGGGTTTACAATATATGTTTCAAATATTAAACTATAGTTTGATGTTTAATATATCCTGTGAAAGAAAAAGGCCAAACATGCATATTACACATGCCGCTAATGATATTGTCAGGGATCTTTAATATTTTAGTATGGCTTCATCCACATTATTCCACGGGGCCTATATATTTAGCGAAGGTAATATGAAAGGAGGCAATTTAAATATTCCATCTATACTCCAGTGAATGGGAGTAAAGCCAAACTATAGTTTATTATTAAATGTGAAGCAATGCTCATAGTGCGGCAAAGTATGAGCTGGCTATATTCATGTTTGCTAATGATTGGCTGCCAAGAATATCCTTGCTAAGCGATATTGAAACTATGCTAGTGCAAAGATAAGTAATGGTAGGGACAAATAATATATTTGGTGACAAACATTAGACTTGCAATGAAGTTTAATGGAACGCTTAATATTTAACATACATATTATCGTAAATAATAAAAATATTTCAAGGCGCAACTCTCTTCATTGCTATCATTCTTCCTCAGCAAAATAACTCAATTTGGCATCGCAGGGAGATTCATTACAGGAATTTTGTCTTTCACCTGCAACCAAGATTTATTGTTGAAGACATTAACAAGCGCTTCAATAGTTGAATCAATATCATAATTGGGCAACATCTGAGGGTTTGGGTGGCGATATGAATAACTTCTGGTGTTAAAAGAGAAATTGTTATTGCCTTTAGATGTTTGAGTCACTTCTAGTTGTGGGATTTAAGAGGAGATCCCAGAAACCATTATTGGTCCCTCATTTATCTCTGTCGCCTATTCTAAGGAAGCCCATACATCAAGGAACTGATTCTATGAAGCTATATGCTGACTGAAGGTGGTTGTAGGTCTGCAGAAAGTTTTAACAGCAATGTAAGTCCTCCTCCTTTAGATTATTGGTGTCTAGGAATTCTTGTATTGAATTCAAAATCGGTATTTCTATGCTGGCTTGATGGATATTAGCTGTTGAATGTATTAGATGCAAAGCAATATCCAGGTCTGATTCTGATAATTTGTCTCAGTCAATTAGTATCATATTTGTCCTTATCTCTTTCATGTGGGTTGAGTTTAGAAAGGTCATTGCATAAACTTGTGAACATATCTTGAAGCATTTCACTGTAAACTAAAACTCTTAACTTGCAAACAAGCAAATTGTTTGATGCAATTCATAGAAGGGAAAGAGGGAAATTGGCCAATATCCTTCAGAGGATATTACAGTGGTATCATAGCATCAAACTTGCCATCTTGTTGGGTATAAACAATAGATTATCCGTTATGGGAAGAATACCTAGTTTGGAAAAGGTCATGAAGGGTCTTACTCAAGCACAACAACAGTTAGCTCAGAATTTGCATCGAGATAAAAGGGGAGAAATCCTTAGCTTGTCGAAGGAATATGACATTCTCTCTACATCTGTTAAGAAAGATCTACCTTTTTTTTTCATTACATGGACTGACATCCAATGTTGCAGTACAAGACTAATTTGGCAAAGAAAGAATACCGAAAGATAGCTCACAATCTGCTTGCACAAGGAGTTTGCAAGATTCTGTATGAGGATTTTTCAGCAGTCACTAATCAGCCTACATGTGAACAAAACTTTGAAACAATTATTGAAGGGAAGACTGAAGAGGAGGCAACATCTGAAGAAGAGGCAGTGTCTGAAAAAGAATTGCAGGTTACATGGTATTTGGAAAAGAGCAATAATCAAATGAGAAGAGAGCAAATTTGTTTCACGTGTCAGAAGACTTGGACACCTGATCTCAATTGTGGAGTCAGTGAGAAAGATAAATCAGCAAAAGTAGATGGGCCAACAAGGAAAGAGAATGAAGAACAAATTACTTTAGGTGAGAAGTACTCTAAGTTTCTTATGGGTGATCTTGAGATCAATATAGATAAATCTTGTAAAGAGATGAGTTCTCCTGATGAATTTTGGTGTAAGCATAATTTGATCCCTCCATTTCTTCACGAAGAATGCATTGAAACTTGTTATGCAATTGTTGATATTGCTCCTATAGAAAATGATCTAATACAAGATGAGAATAAGTTAGAATTCCAGGACACTTTTAGTGAAGAACATGCAACTTCTTATGACAAAAAACCCCTTGGACATGATGTCATAACAATAGATGATGAATTTCACATTGATCAATGTGTTGTCCCAACTTGTCTATGCAAAGAAGATGACACTAAAGGTGTTGATTTGGAAAACCAATCAGAAAATGCATTTGATGATGATGGTGTTGAGACAGATAGTTTGAAGAATGAGCTGAAAGTCATTGTTGATATGATTGTTGCAGCCTTAGTACATTTTGATGACACTCGCAAGAACATAGAAAACCTCTATTGGAAGATTCAGAGGAAACAAAAGGAAATGTAAGGTGAATCTTATCTTGCCAATTCGCAAGTTGTCAAAGAAGCTCTTGTGTCACTAAAATTAGATTATTTGCATTTACTTTCAGATAGAGATCACATCTTAAAGGTTGCTGGAGTTTATGCTAATGAAGTCAATAAGCTCATCATGGAGCTTAAATATACTAAGGATACACAAATAGCTCTCTTAGAAGAAAAAAATGAGCTTTTTGTCAATGAACAGTTAAGGGAGCAGGAAAACGAAGTAATGACAATGGAAGACAAATAGGTGATTGATGAGCTTGACCTAATTCAAGAAGTCTTTGACTTGGAGCAGTGTCCAAAATTGGAATTTTTAGAATTACGGCAATAGGATAGTGAGCCTAAGTTGGAAAGAGAGAATTCTTTCCAGATTGTGGATAACCCTCTGTGTGTTGAGTGTCGATTGGACATTTGATAATCCACTCTTCGAGTTGGATGATGGAGCACTTCTTGAATTTGATGACACAAGTGAGATGCGAGATTCATATGTGGTGTGTAAGTTTGAATTGGAACCAATGGATTTGCTTGTTGGACCACTTAGGATTGTTGAAGGTTTTCCTCCTATAGTGAACCTTAATCATCCTCTCAACGATCTTGGTGATGATTTAGTGAGTAGATCAGCCACTCAAGAGTTGACTGTGGTTAGTCATTAGGGAATTTTCGTTGTACGTTGGGATATGTCCTCTGTTTCTTTCGATAGGGCATCAATCTGTTTGTTACTTGATGACTTTTTATTCTTGGATCCCTCATGGATTAGTGATGATCCCAGTTTAGATTTTATGACACTTCCAGAATTTTCTTGTTTTACATCTGCGATTCAACTATATGGGAGTGTAAGGAGACATGTCTATTTTTTTGAGATTGCACATGAGATGGATATATTTGCTTTTCGCAGGGATGGTGACGCCATCGACATCATTCTTATGGTATGACTGAGGTACATCGGCCGCATTTGGTGGCCTAATATCTATATCTATTCCTAAAGCCAGATAGACAGATTGGTTTGGGATTCAAGTAATGACATGATTGGTGCATTGTTTTTTGTGAATCATGATGAGTTCCTTCACAACTCTGAGCATGGTGTTGTTTATATCATAGTAGCACAACGGATTGGTGGAGCAACATTTCTGAGGTTGATATGAGATCCAGGCATTTGGTTCCAGTATGTAGGCACGGATTGCTTGAGGGCAAGCAATCTCTGGAACGGGAGGACTGTAATGTCCCTAATTTATTAAAGTGATAATTAATTAAATTAATTAAATAAAATAAGATGATATTATTAAAAGTCACTTTATTTTCAAAAGTAAAAGACAAGAAACAAAATGATAAGAGACAAGTTGTTGGAAAGTCAAGAGTTTCTTGGAGAGTATTTTAAAAGTTCAGGGAGAGGATCCTTGAGGCATGTTGAGATGTTTATTCGAATTTGATATTTGGCTGGAAGCTTTGTATGAAGCAAATTTCTGGAGATGGAAACCTTTAGGAATTGACAGGAGGGATGGACGAAAACGTGGATCTTTTTAAGGGAGTGGATTCAAGGTGGAGTTCACACTTGGGCAGAATTTGTAAGATTGGGAATCTGTTTCGGAAATAATAAAGTATTTGTAGTATTGTGTTAATTTTGCCATTATCTGAAAAATAATATATTTAGGATGTTTTATATATCTCTGAAAATTAATGGCACATGGTTCTCTGAATATTTCATCTGAAGGTGAGAAATTTATATTGCTCAAAGCAGCTTCATAATATTTTCGTCTGAAAGTCTTCATTGGGCATCTCTTTTGATGTCGGCTAATATTTCAAGGTGGGGTTTATAATATATGTTTCATATATTAAACAATAGTTTGATGTTTAATATATCCCGTGAAAGAAAAAGGCCAAACTTTCTTATTACACATGTTGCTAATGATATTGTAGGGGACCTATTAATAGTTCAGTATGGCTTTGTGCACATTATTACACGGGGCCTATATATTCAGCGAAGGTAATATGAAAGGAGGCAATTTAAATATTTCATCTATACTCCAGTGAATAGGAGTAAAGCCAAACTATAGTTTATTATTAAATGTGAAGCAATGCTCATAGTGAGACAAAGTATGAGTTGGCTATATTAATGTTTTCTAATGTTTGGCTACTGAGAATATCCGTGCTAAGCAATATTGAAACTATGCTGGTGTGAAGATAATTAACTGCATGGGAAATAATATATTTGGTGACAAACATTAGACTTGCTATGGAGTTTAATGGAATGCTTAATATTTAACAACAGACATATTGCCGTAAAGAATAAGAATATTTCAAGGCGCAACTCTCTTCATTGTCGTCATTCTTCCTCAGCAGAACAACTCAGTTTGGCATCTCAGGGAGCTTCATCACAGGAATTTAGTCTTTGATAGTTGAATCAAATATCACAATTGGGCAACATCTGAGGGTTTGGGTTGTAATATGAATAACTTCTGGTGTTAAAAGAGCAATTGTGATTTCCTTTAGATATTTGAGTCACTTTTGTTTGTGGGATTTAAGAGGAGACTCCAGAAACCATTATTGGTCCCTCATTTAACAAGGTCGCCTATTCTAAGGAAGCCCATACATCAAGGAACTGATTCTATGAAGCTATATGTTGACTGAAGGTGGTTGCAGGTCTGCAGAAAGTTTTAATGTAGTGTAAGTCATCCTTCTTCAGATTATTGATGTCTAGGAATTCCTATATTGAATTCAAAATCTGTATTTATATGCTGACTTGATGAATATTAGTTGTTGAATGTATTAGATGCAAAGCAATATCTAGGTCTGATTCTTATAATTTGTCTCTGTCAATTAGTATCATATTTGTCCTTATCTCTTTCATGTGGGTTGAGTTTAAAAAGGTCATTGCATAAACTTGTGAACATATCATGAAGCATTTCACTGTAAACTGAAACTCTTAACTTGCAAACAAACAACCTGTTTGACGAAATTTGTAGGAGGGAAAAAAGGAAATTGGCCAATATCCTTTAGAGGATATTGCATGAGACTTATTAGTTAAGCTTCATCAATCGAACTTGTTGAGGAATTATAAAAGCCAATGTGATGACCCTATTTTTAGCAGGTTGTGGCAGTGACTTGGTCAGCTCATCATCGCGACCCTCGTGAGCTGATGCAGGGTTTTGAGGGTCTCAGTTGGCAGACTTGCTATTTTTAGTAAGTCTGGACTTACTATTTTTAGTAAGTCAGTTGGTCAGTTTCCATTTCTGACAGGGCAGTATCGGCAGTGGTCAATTCTCCAGACGATATTCAGTTGTGCAGTTTCTTGGACAGGGGACTTACTATTTATAGTAAGTCTATTTTTGACAGTTGCCATTTTTGGCAGTGCAGTGATGAGCATGTTGGTCAATCAGTATGGTAGGTGTTGCAGGAATTATCATCAGAATTATATTTGATAATTAATTGTATTAATTAATAACAATATGTTATTAATTAATAATAAAGCGTTTTTATAATAATAATAATACTTTATTATTATTATAACGATTTAGAAGTTTATATTATGAAAATCAGTTAACTGATGATGGTTTTTGGAAACTATGGAGATCAAGGTATTATAAATACAGGCTCATTGTGAAGAAAGGACATTGAATATTGATTATTGAAAATTGTTCTTGGAATTGTTCCTAATCATCTGAGCCCTAGCTAAAAGGGTCAACTTAGTTTTCTAGAAGACTTATTCTTCTTGAGCTAATCCTCAATCGATTGCTGTTGTATAATCGATTGCATTCTTTCTTCGTACTGTCTTGCCTGTGATTGGAGGAAGAGATCAATTCTGAATTTGAGAGGGGTTTGGATCGAATGCTGGGGAAGTTTAATTCCTTATGTTGGGCACCGAATTTGATATAGGCTGAGCGGTGCATGTTTTAAGTGCTGCGTATGAATTACAGACTGAGTCTTGTGTGGAGGCAGCATCATTATTAAGTCAGTCGCGTGGGTATATACTTCAGCTGTGGCTTTTGGAGAAACAACATTAACAGCCCTGCAAGCCACGCGACATATATCTCTTGCGCAAGGAAGAGGACATAGCAGGGTGGCCGCGTCTAGCATACAAGGCGCGTACATAGGTAATCTTCAGCGCGGGTGAGGAGATTGCTGAGTGGGGGTCGTGGCTAGTGGTGGTGATTGTCTACAAGGTGGGCGTCATTGCTTGGCAACAAGGCTGCGCCATAATAAATTGGTATTTTCAATACTTGCAAACGTATTTAAATAAGTTAGATGTAATTCTCATGGATATGAGCATAAACTTGTTGAAAATAATTACCAGTATTTAAATTAGAATAGTCTTCGGATAAATTGTAAATGCTGGTTAAGGAATAGCATTTGTTACAATCTTTCAAGTCAAGGAGTTGCTTGGAAGTGTTAGTTTTGTGCAAAAACAAGGTGAATTATTAGCTGAGCCATGTCTGTTCAGTTTGCTCGTATCAATTTATAGTTGGTTTCGACAATTTGAAGAAAGCATTTCCATAATTCTGAAACAGTAAAGTATGTTGTGTAATGGTAATGACTTTACATTTATGAAGTTGTGATTAATGAAAACAAAAGAAGTTATATATATTTGTCCAAATCCATTCAACAATTATACAATAGCAAATAAACTTAGAGCTTGCAGTCAAATTTGGATAAGAGTTGCACACAGTTCTTACAGTGATAGCTTGCCAACTGTTTGACAAAATGCCGAACACATGATTTGTACTGAAATTGATAAAATTTAGATGGGTTTAATGATGAGGCCAACTTAGGCTCCTTATAGTGGTATCAGAGCGGTTTCCTGCCAGCCTGCAGGTAAATCGGGTTCATAAATTTTATTATTTGAGAAGTCGGTTATGGACAGATATAGGCGGTTTAGCTCCGGTAGCTGGCACAACAGTGCAGGAAATAATAATAAAATGAATACATTAATGGAGAGTATGGAGAGACTTAGACTTCATCAGCAGAGGATGGCGGCAAGTCTGTCAGACCTAGAGACCGTAGATAGGGCAGCAAGGTACATGGTTTCTTCTTTCTGTAGGCCATCATCGAGATTGCATGGTAGGAAGCGTGAGCTTTCCCCGACAGGTGTCCGAGATGTATACCCACCAGTATATAGTACAACACCTACTCATATATCTGATGATAGTTAGACGGACATGCCAGCACCAGTGGTAGATTGCAGTACTGAGCTTCAGCCGGTTGAGGTTTCCCGAGTAGTTGCTGCAGTTAGTGCAGATACAGTTGATGCAGTAGATGCCTTTGATGGTCCAGTTTTCCTTGAGGATGGACTTGTTATCGGAGATGTATATGTCAGCTGTCGTGGTGTAGTTTTGGAGCGAGAGGCAACACCCCTCTTAGGTAGGATAGATGAGAGCCTGGAGCTACCTTGTAGTGTGGATGACGCTGTGATTCAGCAGGAGATGACGACTGCAGTGGATATCAGTACCACACCCGATTGTATTATCGAGTCAGACAGTGACTAGTTCAGTTTTCCAGGAGGATACCACCTTTGAGGATTGCCTTGAGGGGATGGAGATAGATTGTACAGATCGGGATAGCAGCAGTCACGCAATGGGGTTGGTACAGGAGATGCCAGTTTTCTCCTGTATGAGGGATGTGAGTATGGAGGCCACATGTGATGATGCTAGTACTGAGTTCGAGACAGTAGATACGGACTCATGCCAACATGACCCAGATTCAGGGGTTAATACGGAGTCGGATGAGGTTCCTTTAGGGACACCTGAAGTAGAGCCGTTGCTAGCATCTGGGGTTGCTTCAGATACCTCTTATATGACTCCTGAGGATGACTCCACCAGTAGTGAGCCATGTTTGCAACAGACCCTGGGAGAGGACTCCGAGTTACTAGAGAGTACAGATCAGTCCCAGGATCTGGATTACCCAGAGGTTACAGAGGATGAGGCAGCTGAGAGTGTTGAGGAGATAGATTCTATAACAGCTTCTTCATGTACAGAGGAGTTTGACGGAGACGTGTCAGATGTTGGTACTCCGTTGGAGGACGTGAGCTCAGCTATCAGTTCACAACACTCGATTGGCAGCACACTGGAGGATAGTGTTTATGAGAGGCGTACATTGGATACCACTTCCATCTACAGTGTGGACAATATGCCAGAGGTGTTACATAGAAGACTGAGCATTCATAGTCATCATGTGACTAGCCAGTTGAGAGTTAGCGAGCGCGATATTGTTACCACAGTTGAGCATTTTGATGTTGCTCGGCAACTGCTAGCTGTTCATGGATGGGGTTCTCCTATGGATGATGAGCTTGGTGGTTGTTACTTGGCCCTTGCAGAGATTCATTCCTTACAGGAGGCTGTCAGGATTCTGAGACGAGATTACCTTCAGTTGGTAGCCGATCGTGATCACCTTGTAGAGTGGGGAAGTACAGCTTATGAGGCACTCTTGGATAGAGAGGATGAGGTGAGTGAGCTTACTTGGGAGCTCACGACGACTTCAGAGGTTTTAGAGAGCACTCAATTGGCTCTCCAGGAGTCTCAGGCTTAGTTAGCAGAGGTGACTGTGGAACTAGAGCAGCTTCAGTCTACACCAGCACCCGATCCTTTACAGTTACATATTGTGATGTCTAGTGATCTGATGATGTCCACAGTTGGGGTTGTTGGATGTGATAGCATTGGATGTGATAACATTGGGGATACATCCACCCTTGATTTTAGCATTGGAGGTGCAGGTTCACTTCCATCGGATACGTGTGCAGTTGAGTTAGGCACTGCAGTAGAGGGTTTTAGTGTGCTAGACTTTGGGGTGGATATTCTGATCGGGATGGATACTTCAGTTGGTAGCATTGCGTTAGGTGATACGGTACAGGACGTTGTAGGCAGTGCAGTGGACCAATCAACATTTAGTGTTCCTGTTCATGACACTACTCCATTGATTGCTCAGCAGGGAGGCATGGTATCACCCGAGTCGGTTGTTGGTGAGCGCATAGCTGGTGATGATAGGCAGTTGGCTACACCACAGTCACACGATGACCAGTTATGGTTCCGAGGGGAGCAGTTGGATGCTACCTCCTATAGATGTTACTGCCCGGAGTCATTCTTCGATCACCTTCTCGAGAGTTCAGAAATTCGTGAGGGATCTTACCGAGCTTCTGAGGGTGTTCTCATCCGGGGTACAGGCGCGATCCAGCGTTTGGTGAGAGAGATTGTAGGTACTTTGACTACGATGCTTCCTCACAGAGAGCTTGAGGTTGGGTTTGTTGAGAGGGTCACCCAGGATCCTGTCCAGCCTATTTCGCAGAGTTCGAGCTTGGAGCCATCTTTGGGTTCACGACTAGGGAATGATGAGCCCTTGACTGAGAGCGGAGCCTTTTATTGTCATTACATGGTGAGGAGTGCTCATTATTTTTCCTTCGATCCTCATGTTGACGAGTTGATGGCACACAGATGTGGATTGTCTCCTAGTCCTTATCATCCGTTATGGGATGGGCTCTCGCCATCAACAGTTGATGGAAGTTTTGGCTGCAAGTCAGTAGCAGGTGACTTGGAGAGTTATTGTGACTACAGAGGTTGTAGAGTGGGCGGATATCCAGGCCCGGGTACAGATTGGTATAGAGGTAGTCATCACTGTTGTGTCGAGGATCTACACACTCTGTGCAGATTTGTTGGGTGTGTTGGGGGAGTTTAGTATATAGGGGATCCGAGTCTCCCATACATCTTGGTTTTTGATGATCCTGAAGTACACTTCTTTCGAGATCCGGGCAAAGACAGATTCAGTGTAGGAGTTTGGGTAGATGTTGTTTGGGGTCTCTCTACAAAGTTATCCGTTTTGCATTTTGGGTGATGCTACAGGAACCTTCAGTTTATGCCAGTAGCAGGGTATACTTTTTTCTGTGGGACCCAGGTGGATTGTGATGTTCCTTGTTCCGGTGATTGCTTGAGGACAAGCAATCTTGGGGAGGGTGGACTGTGATGACCCTATTTTT
>MU227415.1:224927-275986 GCA_018584345.1 Thuja plicata
AGAACAGATCATTCTTACATTGATTTTGGAAGAACACGGAAGACTGCTCACAACGCTACTGAAAAACTCAAGACGCCACTCAAAACTGGAAACCAGAAAACAAGACGCAAAACGAAAAGAAGAAAAACGAAAAAGGACTTGATGTTTAGTTACGGGAACAGAACAATTAGAATCAAGGGATGACTGATTCCATTTGAACAATATCCCTTCCATAACATCAACACGCTTAGAGAAAAAACTCCTGGCAATCAACTAAGAATTGCGTAGGGTTGCCCCAATTTTGGGGAAAGCAAAATTGAGGACAACAATATTATATTTATATAATTATTTAATATGTAATTATAATAATATATATTAATAAGAGTGGTGTCCCTTGGTGAAGGGACACCTCTTGCATATATAACAATAAATTAAATCAAAGGGATGATATTCGATTAAAAAAAAGGGAAAATCCAATAGTTAATCTTATGAGTTGCTCTCACATGATATTTATGTTCCTGCAACATTTGTTGTTGAGATTATTTTAGTTTGGCAGACTCTGTTGGTTTTGTTGATGATGTTGTTGCAGGAATAGGTTAGTGATGATAGGGATATTAGACAATTCTACTTGTGGGATCTTGGTGGATTTTTGATTTCTCTTCAGGACAAGTACAATGAGCTTCCAGATGAGAGATTGCTTGGGGACAAGAAATTTCAGGGAGGGCAAACTATAATGTCCCCATTTTAGCTCACCATGGTTTATGATTGGTTTATTCTATCATTGGCCCTCCTAAGCTAAGATTGATGGTTAGAGGGTCCTAATTGGTAGAACATAAGGCTTTTTCCCTTCCGGAGTACAAGAGTGTTCAGGATTGCTCTTCATTTGCTTCTGTTTGGTACACTTACTATTTATAGTAACTCATTTTTTCTCAATTACTATCTTTGGCGGGGCACCTACACCTGGACATAGTATATGTAGTGCTCATCTTGATTCTCAGTTGACTTAGTGAAATAAATTTTAATGACACAAGTTCATGTTATTTAATTATTAATAAAGTGTACTTTATAATAACTCATAAAAATCTATTATAAAGTTCATAAAGTGGATGGGGCCAAAAGACATCATTAATGAGTATTAAATGATTGTTTTTAAAGTTGGTGCCCAAACTAAGGATTTTATTATAAAGCCAACTTGCAACATCAAAAGCAAATATATAAGTCATTAATGAGACTTATTAGTGAATTTTCATGAATAAAACTTGTTTAGGAATTATAAAAGCCAAGGAAAAAAATTGACCTCATTATGCTTATGATATTTGGCATGGTTTCTTTGATGTCTTTGAGAATTGTGCAAGGGTTTCAACAACTGGACTCTGGAGAATGAAATTTCTTCATCGTTTCAACATTCTGAGGTGGTGAAAGATCAATTGATGTCTGTAATTCAGTGATGGCTTCAGACATGAGTTATATTTGTGCATGAATGTATAATAACCCCAATGGGTTATCCAACCTCCAACTTACAAATGTTTGTGTTTTTGAATGATTTGGTTTTAATTTGCAATTTTAAAATAAAAAACAAAACCTTTTGCGAGGCAAGATATCATACATTGCAAATATAAAATATTCTAGAAATGAAATAGAGTTGCAATGATTCTTATTAAGCACAATATATAAATATTTACAATGCTTTTCATTAACCATTCATACCTGGAGGTCCTCAAGCTTTTATTATAAAATCTAGAAATGTATGGCAACAATGTATGGACCTGTAGATAGAAGCTGGTAATGAATATTTAATGTTATTAATAATTACAATGGCCGCCACAATCAATTATGGGAATACTCTTTAAAAATCTGCACTTAAACCCTTGTACCATTCAATTTAACTGCAAAAACATTGTAGCAATTTACTATTCATGGGTTACTATAGCGTGAGTACTGTAGCGTCACTGTAGCAGAAAGATTAAAGTTTGCAATATGCTCTTTATTAGCTGCCAATGATGATCCACGTGTCTGCGATGAATAAGCATAAAATATATGCACAAATCCTTGATATTTCTTCACCTTGAATTCGATCATGGCCTCTGGTTGAAGCCGTATGATTGGCACAATTCATTGGGCATTTAACCAAGCCTCTATCTCGGAAGACCCTCTATCCACAATAATTAGCCTACGAGGGTCACAATAATAGGCTAATCCCTCAAACTCTAGTGCTTGTGAAAAAGGGGACATTACAGTCTGCCCTCCCTAAGATTGCTTGTCCCCAAGCAATCATGATGGCAAAGAAACTCCACTACACTAGAAGTCCAAAGGAAGACTGTGAAATACCCCCAACAACAAGAACATTGTTGAAGCACCAAGATAACCACAACTGCACATAGATGAACAACAAACCAACTGTCCAATCCTTGTGCCTTGAAACCGTGCGTCTGAAACCACTAATGTACATGAGAATCATAAATAAAATTGCAAATAATCCACACCATGTACACACCGCAATACACCCCGGTGAACTCAGACTGGAATCAAGATGCGCACAAAGGATCCCACCTCACACTGAAGAGTGTACAACCACATATACACAGATCCCAAATCTATAATAGAAGTCTGCCAAGAAGAACACTCCTTGACTTCTGGTGCTCAACACTAATCCCAACTTCACCATACTAGAAGTGGTGAAGAAATCCAATGAGACCCATCCAACCTATAGTACTAACCATGTCTTTTCTTGGATCCCAATATAAACAAAACTCACATCCATCCATCATAAGGAGGTAAGAATATCTCGAAGCACCAGTGACATTGAATCTCATAGTGCACTTTGTCTGTCCTCCTTGGATGTACCGACTCTGCAAGTAGTCCTCCACCAACTTACAACTATTAACTCCATATACTGAAGATGGCATAAACTCATCCCACAAAGGATGATATAATCTTAGAGTCAATCCACATCGATGCATCACCAAATTCTCCACATGTGGATCAAAAGAAAAATGATGAGCGCTCCTCACTGTGTAGTTACAGTAAAGGCCTCCAATATCTGTCAATGGCTCATCACTGACAACTTGGAAATCAAAAGATGACTTCAATCTCTGACCTTGAACAACTGATTGGGAAGGGCCTCTAGAAACCCTCTTTGCAAACCCAACCAAAAAATCTCTATGAGGGAGTATATTAGTCAAAGTATCTACAATTTCTCCCACCAATTGTTGAATCCTGCGAGAACCTCAGATGAGAGTAACCTCAATGACTCCAAATGGTCCCTCCTGAAAATATGGACTCTCAAGCCAGTACTCAATAAACGAATCTATGTAGTAGAAAAAATAGGAGGTTGAATCAACTTGTTCTCCTGCTCCTTGACTTCCTTCTTTTGCTACTCTGACCAGAGATGTCTGGCACTCTATTTACGGGAGACAATTCAGCTCCGTGACCATACCCTACAGCTTCTATTTCCCCAGAAGTTGGTCACCTAGCAACTCATTACGGGTTTCTTCTCTCCCTCACCCTCGGCTCAGGGTGTGAAGCGAACCTCTTGTGCCTCCACCATCGGCCACTCCAGATCCGTGAGACCTCGCAGTGCTTCTACTCATCAGTGACATACCACTAGCAAATCACGACGACAGCTCCATACCCTTATTCTTCCGGGCTACTATCCTTCTGTGTTGGATTTCTTTCCGCTCAGGAAGGACCCCTAGTCCTTGCCTTGGTGGTTCTTTGTTCTCTGCTTATTCTTGTTTGGTTCCTTGTTCTTTTAGCTGTTCCCCTGACCACTGTTTGGTGGTCCGCTGGTTTCTTGCTTTTTGGTTGTTTGTTTCTTGTCCCATAGACCCTTGTTGGTCTTCTGTTGGACATTAATAATTTTATCTTATCTTATCTCCTGCAATCATCAGCTGATCACTTTGACTAGGTGACACATTAGGCTATCTACCACCATCAACTACACGAGATGAAGTAACCGACTTTCTTCCAGGGGAGGGAAACAAATCAACATGAGATCCATACTCCTAACTAGATGATATCCCATGAATCTCCTATGAAGATGATGGAGTATTGTCGTGTACCAACACAACTCTCTGGAGGATCCACCACATCCACACAAGAGTTATCAGTAATATGACCTACATCATCTATCATCGTATCGACCTTGAGAGAACCTGATACAATGAATGGCTCTCTACAGCTCTCAACCAAAGTACTCATCCTAGTTGAGACTACTGCACCTGAATCTATGATGGATGTTGCCACATCCTTACTACAACCTATGGATATCAGCTCATCACCAACTGCCATTGTAGGTAGCTGAACTGAATCTGTAGCTAGTGAAGACTGTACTCGGCTCAACTCCCTAGTAACCTCACCTAACCGTGACTGTGACTCTTGAAGAGCCACTTGGGTGCTCTCCAACAACTCTATAGTCACCTCAAGCTCATGAGTGAGCTCATCTACCTCCGTTTCCTTCCCCATCAATGCATCCTAACAAGTGCAACCCCACTCAAGAGGGTAGTCTATGTCGACTAATAACTGTAAGTAATTATGTTTCATTATACCAAAAACTTCTCAAAGTGAATGGATCTCTACAAGGGAAAGGCCACTATCACTGTGCTCATCCAACATAGGAGTACCCCAACAAAATATGGCTAACTTTTGACGAGCAACATCATAATGCTCAATGGATGTGGCAATCTCACTGTCACTCACCTTCGGTTGCCCGATCAAATGATGTCTTTGAACTCCTTGACTCTCATGTAAGCTCTTTGGCCCACAATCTTCACTGTGGTATGAAGTTGTATTAGCAATGCACACCTCATGACATATAGCATCGTGTGTGCTATCATCTCTGCACACATCAACGATCGAAATATTGCTGCTAAGCACCTCGACGAATGACTCATCTAATAAAGTGGAACTTGCTGCTATAAGAATCTCCTTGCACGCTCCCACTTCCCATGTAACTGGAAGTCCTTGCAAGTCGCGTTCCTAGGACCTATTACCAACCAATGAATTCTCTGAATCATTTTCTAAAGTTTGATATGAAAAATCAGAGATGCTAAAGCATGAGTCTTCCTCATAAATAAAAATAGTAGTACCCAAATCACGAGTACCAACATCATCCACCTGTAAAATCTCTACTATCTCATGTTGATGCAAACACCACTTATTGCTGCCATGAAAATCAGAATCATTAGAGCTCGTATTTTTCATGCAATCCTCATAATTTACACTCCCATTATGCGAGTCAGGACTCAAGGTGACACCAACAACATCCTACGCACTTGCCCTGACATCAACACCATTGTTAGGCTCAACCAAGAGACCGTTGTCATAAAATTCAGAACCTTTTATCGTTATTGTCTTCATATCTACCAATTGTTGTAGGGCTGCCATCAATGGTGGGTATCATATCTTTAGCTTCCTTATGAGAAAGATGGGACTTAATGTAGTTGTCCTCAAACAAGTCAGTAATAACGTCATGCCTTTGTGAAATGTCTCCTTCACCATGTATATAAGAAATACTAGTGGCTACTCCACTGAGTAAATGCTCAACTTCCACATCCACCTTCTTTTTTATTGTTTCTTTTGCATGGATAAAATAATTTAAATTAGAGCTTTCTATTTCCTTCTTCACAAACAAGGGATCCAGAATCTCCGGATGTTGAAGAAGCCCAAATAAGTTTCTATTATAATCTTGAAAGGCATTTTTATAATCTTGTAAGGCATGCATGAGCTTTGACATAAGAGCTTGTATGAATTTTGTTTTACCCATGATTTACACAAACCCTCTATCCAAAATATAAGAGGTCTCCCCCATAGGATGGCAGGAAACCACTATGATACCACTATAATAACCCTAATGGGTTATCCAACCTCCAACTTGCAAATGTTTGTTTTTGAATGATTTGGTTTTGATTTTCAATTTTAAAATAAAAAATAGACCTTTTTCCAGGCAAGATATAATAGCATTGCAAATATAAAATATTCTAGAAATGAAATAGAGTTGCAATGAGTCTTATTGAGCATAATATATAAATATTTACAATGCTTTTCATTAACCATTCATGCCCAGAGGTCCCCAAGTTTTTATTATGAAATCTGGAAATGTATGGCAGTAATTTATGAACTTGTAGATAGCATTTTCAACTTGATTTCTGGATTTGATTGTGTGTAGTTTTTAGCTAAAAACTACACACAATCAAATCCAAATATCAAGTTGAAAATTCTTATGGATTGTGGAAATCTAATCGATTTAATTGTAGATAGCAACTGGTAATGAATATTTAATGCTGGTAATAATTGCAATGGCTACCACAATCGATTCTAGGAATACTCTTTAAAACTTTGCACTTAAACCCTTGTACCATTCAATTGAAATGCAAAAATACTATAGCAATTTACTATTCATAGGTTATTGTAGCGCGGGTACTGTAGCAGCAAAATTAAAGCTTGCAATTTGCTATTTATTGGTTGCCAATGATGATCCACAGGTCTGCAATGAATAAGCATACAATATATGCACAAATCCTTATATTTCTTCACTTTTGAATTCAATCATGGCCTTTGGTTGAATCCATAGCATTGGTACAATTCATTGGGCATTTAACTAACTCAAAGTGCTGATAAAACTTGGAAGAATTCACAATTCTTCAAGCTCGAAATCTGAAACCCTTGTTTCAATTTCTTCTCCACACAAACAAAGAAAATGCACAAGTCATGGAATGAATTTTGATTTCTCTCCAAGGCTCTTTTATAATATTTCACCATGAATTTTCATTAGCAAGGCTCTTTAATGATTTTGATATTTGCTCTTATAATAATTAGTTGACTTTATAACATATCATTAATAAAGAACACTTTTAATCAATGAGAATTAATTACACATTACCCTCAACTTGACCCCCATTTTATTATAAAATCAATTTATAACTTTATAATATAACTTAAATAATTAACATCATTAAAGACCATTAAAATATTAATATCTCAGTAAATACTCATTATTTTGATGAACCATCTGAACTAGAGAGTCAACCACTCCATCCTATGTCCATATGACCACCTTACTAAAAATAGAAAGGGCCCTTTTTGATCAACCTCTGACTTACTATAAATAGTAAGCATATGAAACTGAGCCCAAACAAAGTCTAATCTAAGCCAAATGAAGAACAAATTAGAACATACTAAATTTTGGAAAAGACAAGAACCTCTGTTAACCAAGCCTCTACCTCAAAAGATCCTCTATCCACAATAATTATCCTACAAGGGTCACAATAATAGGCTAATCCCTCAAACTCTTGTGCTCGTGGAAAAGGGGGCATTACAGAATGGTGAAGTTTTGTGGAAGATAGAGGGATAAATCAAGGGTTAAATCCATAGCCATCCTATAGTAGCTTTTTGCAACATTTTTAACACAACAATCAATGCCTATGTTGTTCATATAGACTCCAACACCCCATGTTTGACCTCCAGTGGTGGCGTGAGATTCCTAGGCATTTTGGTGTTTCTTTCTGCCCTATTATGGACGCTTGGCAATTTAAAAGGGGTTGCTTACAAATTGGAGAGGTTACTCATCAAATTCCAACTAGTGTGATTCATTCCAAGTTTTTTAGCTCAAGCCACAAACTTAATTTCAATATTTAATAAATGCAATTACTTGGCATTGTAAATATCTACCAGTCAATAAGTTGCAATTCCTCCCTATGGTTAGTTTCAGATTTCATTTTATGCAAGCATTGTTGATATTGTCAATTATTTTAAAAATTCATAAAATGTATATATATTCAAAATAGAAAATACAAAACTTTGTAAAAATACCAAAAAGCATAGATAGTTATAGGTTGGGTAGAGGTTGACCAACATGGTTCATCACAGTGGTAAGCTAACTTTGAGCTAAATATTTCAAAATACAAATTAAAGACTTCCATTGCATTGCTAATCTCCCTTTCAACATTTTGAATAAAAAGCATGTTGTTAGCAATAAAACAAGAGTTAATCAACATATGTTATTGGGAATATAAATACCCCAAAACATAATTTCTTTCAGTAATTGTCATTATTTGAAGGAATGGTGATCCAAAAATCCTTCAAAAGGAAGATTCATGTGTTCTCAGATAGATTCTCCTTGCTCCCCTAACATCTCAATGAATTAAAAATGATTCCTTACTTAGTCGTAGCATCCACAACTTGATTAACCTCCCTATATATTTGAGATAAATCATACTTATCAAAGCCCAAAAGAATAATTTGAATGTCATGGATGATATTGTCCATAGACCATCCCAAATTCATCTTTCTCTTCACCAAGTCTATATGAGTTTAGAATCACTTTCAATCTGTAGGTTTTTATTTCCAAGGAGAGAGAAGTTTTCACTTCCCATAGCAAAGTTATTATTTCTTCCTTTTCACTTGTAAGCACCTTTGAGTAGCCAGTAATGGCTTCACACATGGGAGATTGTAGAATTCTTCTACCATTAGCCAAACCTTGGTTGCCTTCTTAAGCCCCATAAAAAAATTCAAAAATCATCTAGGTGGGTCTCCATTTAGTCCTTTAATGAGAAAACTTTCTTGACCTATCAAACTTAGAGTGTCCAAAGATAAGCCCCACATATTGCCAATTTTGATTTTCTAATGGGATAGGGTGTTGAACATTGTGTTGTTGTCGATGTCAAAGGTAGGTACTATCAATATTATTATTATGTTCCCTCTAATGTCAAGGTATCCAAAAGGTTTCTATAATTTTAATTACTTTTGTCACGTCATGTCAGAGCATTTGAGTACAATGAAGAGAAAATCTCAGCAATGTTGGGATCTCTTTTGTAGAATGTTAATTTCATCATCATAAACCAGATTCAATTGATTGCAATGGTCCAGAAGCCTTTGCAGTATGTTTCCGAGGTATGTTTCTCAGAGAATGTAAGGGCACCTAGTGGCACTAACATAGTGTTTTGTACCACATTTTATTAGAGTGATGTTTTATGGATTGTGGAAAGACAAGTAAGGCTATACTTGAAAATAAATATTTTCAAGTTTCAGAGGTGAAGCTCAAGAAGAAGAAAAGTAAGAGTTGATAGATTGTGCACAGTACTAGTTCATTATCTATGTTGATGCTCTTGATGAATGTACTAGTGTATTGTAACACGCACTAGTCAGAGGAAGCATATGAAGGTTATTTGAGACTAGTTGAGTTTGTGTTGCATAACACATTGTGTGATCCCACTCCTGTGTAACATGCTAGTTTTTGGGCCGAACCTATTATATGTTTGGTTTAAGGTTTAATCATGTGGCTGACTTGTTAATGTTGTAAATATGTTCTTGGTCAACTTGAGGATGTAATTAATGTTGGAATAAATATAAAATGTTGATTAGATTACTTCCAAAGGGGGGGGTGTATAAACTATACTAATATATGTGGCAAAAGTTGTGGAAGTTGTCTATTCAATTTGTATTTAAGTGTGCAAATTGAAATGCAAATATCATGCTTACTTTGAGAGTGTTTTGAAGTTGATCAGATCAAAGAGTTGTTGGAGGCTAACCTTTGAAGGTCTGCATGACACATCATTCATATATTTGTTGTAGTTGGGGTTGGTGCCTCATTACTTGCATTGGTGCTTAGTTCTTGAATTAAGGGATCAATGTCTCTTGTAGGTTGGTCCTACAAATTTAATTGGAGATTGGTGTCTCCTGTAGGTTGGTGGATTGCACATTTAATTGGGGTTTGGTGTCCTTGTATGAGGTTGTATTTCCGGTAGATTGGTGCCTACAAAATATTGTAAGATCTTTATTATACTTGTGAGGTTAGATTTGGGTAGTAGATCCAAGTAGTTTTTCTCACTGGCTTTTCCCTTTTAGGTTTCCACGTATATCTAGTCTTCTCATGTGTTGATGTATGATTGTGATTATTATTTTCGTAGATGCTATAATGTTAAAGTAAGATTCAACAATTGTCCTAACAATTAATAAAATTTGAAGTATAAATGAAGGAGTAGGTGGGACAAAAATTTCTCTTCACTATGACACAAGGCACATCTATTAGGGATTTGGAAGCCTCTCCTTTTTATGTTGCCTTGAGTGAAAGTTATATTGTAGCTAATTGTCCACAAAATAATTTTTTATGGGGATGAGTTGATGATTCCAAAAACTTCTCCAACACCTATTGGAGTTGGCATTGTCTAACAATAGTACATAGCTAAACCTTGTATGAAATAATAAAACATTCTTCTCTTAATCCTAGCCCAAAAAAACCCATCGTCCTTTGGAAATAAAGGGGTCTTGAGCAATTGAAGTTTTTTTTTTGCAGTGCATGAGCTTCCTGAATTAGTTCCCTCTTGAACATGACAATGGACTGTGAGGTTCTTCATTTGTTTTACATTGTTAGTCAACACTAAGTGCTCAGAAACTAATATGCCAAAAAGTTTGAATTGGGCCATCTAAAATTCTAAAAAAATGATGTCTATTCATGGGTTGATCTATAATATAGGTATCATCTCAAAAATGAATTCCATTACCATTCCCCAATTTCCACTTAAGGTCAAACTATAGGAGGCTTCAAGATTTGTGAACATTATTCCATATTAGCGAACCTTTAGGAATACCAAGTCCATTGAGAGCCCTATTCAACTAGATGTTGTTTAAGTATTTAAGTGTAATGGTGCCACACAAAATCCTTGGTATTTAAAATGAGGTTCCAACCCACCTTAGACATGAGAGATTTGTTGGTGAGGTGGACCTTTCTAATGCCCAAACCCCCATGATCCTTAGGTAAACATTTACCTGATCCCAATTGTTGAGGGTTATTTCTATCCTTTCTTCCATACTATACTAGAGAAAATTTCTTTTATATTTTTCAAATTTGTTAACCACAAATTTGGGGATCTTAATGATACCTTGCAAACAGGCTACAAGAAATTGAAGTTTACTTGCATGACTTGAGAGTTTTCTTTTTCAGCTAGCCAATTTCTTTTGGAGTTTTTCCAAAATCAAGTTCTAAGAGTGACTTCTTTGATAGATAGGAGGAACCCAAATACATACCAGAAAGAGAAGCACAAGAACAACCTAAAATGGCTATTATTTTTAGTTGTAGCTCGAAATTGATGTTGAAAAAGTAAATCTTACTCTTCTCATAATTATTACATTGATCAGAAACAACAACATAATTATTTGAACAAGTCTTCCATGTCCTAGCTTCCAAAACTAAAGTAGAGCCAAATAGTATAATCGCAACCACAAATGGTTGAATGAAAGTGGGGTCAAGAGAGGTAGTAGCTTTGGTACCTTGAAGCTTGCCAGAAGAAAGTAACCTTAAGATATTTCTTCCATTGACTTCAACTAGCATTATAAAAATATATGCAAAGAGAGGATCCCTTGTCTATTCCCTCTTTTAGAGCCAATGAATCCTTTGGGGGCACGATTGATAAACAAAAATTATATAATGAAGAAACAAATTCTTTTATCAAAGGAAGAAAACTCATGCCTTCAAACAAAATCAAACAAAAAACATCACAGATTGCCACAAATAAATAAAAAATGAAAACAATTACATACATTTAACAACTTTATTTATTTATGCAAACACAAATACAAATAAAGCCTTCAATGGCTTTGCTCATTCATATTTATCTTGCCCTCTCTATTCTTAACTACTATGCATCTTTGTTTCTGCATCTTTTTGAGTTCTCACTTTTTCATTTCTTCCCACCTGAACATCCCTTCTCTTATTGTGCATTGATGTCTGCAAAGTTTTAAAAAACCCAAAGGCTTTTCTCCTTCCTTCTACACACAACAACTTGTATTTATTTTGATCACTGCCCCTTCAAATCTTTATGTAATGCACCCTTCCTACCATAGCCACACCTTTCTCTTTTATGCTCTGCCTCTTCGTGTGAGTACTTCCCCACACTTTACACAATGTCCCTCTTTTCTAATCTTCCTCTTGTTTCTCCACTATGCCACTTAGTATTCCAATTCCATTATCTAAATTCTTATCATTTTCTAAATCTTTTTCAACTTCTATTAGACCCTAACTCTTTGGTGTTCCTCTTCCATTCAAACACAGTCTCTGCCAATTACAAGCCGCGAGGATTTTGGCAATGGATGCAGAATTTGGCTTTGCACCTGTCAATTCATTTTCTTGAAAGTTTCTTAATTTTATTTTATGCCATTCTTGCAATCATTGCAATTTGAGGTAACAATTCGAGTGACCTATCTATGCTTCCATTTTGGCATTCGTGTTCAATAGAAATCCTCATGGAAAACTTTAGGAAATCAGATCACGAGTTTGTCTATCTAGCATAAATAGAATTGGCGCCTTTATTTATAAATACATATAAATCACTTCAGTTTGAACAAGTGTTGTGTAGTAGCTAAGTATTTGCTTATAATTAATTATTGTTATAATATTGATATAATTTAATTAAGTATAACAATTTTCAATTTTATTAGAAATAATAATCTAATAATAGAGAAGTGACCCATAATTTTTATAAGCAAACTAAAAAATAAATTAATTATTTATGTAATATTTTTTAGTTAATTTAATATATATTTTTTAAAATAATTATTTAATATTAAATTTGTATAATGTATGAGACAATAATATGAAAAAAAATTTATGTTAAAATTTTTATTTTTAAAATAAATTATAGGTTTTTTAAATTTAATATCATTTATTATGTTTAAAATAATCTACATAAATATTTGTATATTTATTATATAAAGTATATGTTAAATAAGTTTTATATTTTTTAATTGAATTTACTCAATAAGGTAAAAATAAATTAGAATTTATTTAAACGTGGGTAATGTGTCCAAAAAAATTGCATTATGGAAATAGTGTTTCCGAGAAATTCATGTATAAGACCCCAAACTTATTAGCCAATAAGCGTGAAGAAAAATAATTTCCATCATTTTATAACTTAAATATTTCACATGTATCCTTTAAAAAAATTTAAAAGTTTTGAAAAAATAAAAAATACTGAATTGTAATTGGTTGAAATAACGTGTTTTAATAGCTAGTTAAGAAAAACTCATTGCAATCGTATCTAGCCTAACGACAAATACTAATAAGATGCCCATGAAATTGTCTTCCGGAGCTCAAGGGCTATGAGGAAACTAGTGAAAGTTATGGTTTCACACTCGTCGATTCCTTGTTTAATCAAGTAGCTGTGATGTTTGCATTGATACTAAGGCCATTTTGTCAAATCTGATGAAGCTAGGCTAGGGCTCAAAAACTAACAATCATTGTAGTGAAGAGATGCAAGGCCAAGACAAACAAAATCAAAACTAAGAATAGTTTTGGTTGGTGTTGATTTCTCAGATGTCTGCGTGCTCCTATGTAGGACACATGATAAGGGTTCCTAAATCCCTTGTGCAAGCAGTGCATTCTAAAGACCCACAAATTAATGAAAAATCAAAAAGCATGTGGATTCCCAAGAAGCTCCTTGAAGCACAGAGTCCCAAAGAAAAATCAAAGCTGACATCCAAATTTTATATCCCTCCTAAATGTCTCCCACCTTCCAAATCCATTTTGTGCCCGTGTGTCCCAAAATCCATATTCATTACTCCATTAATCCTTCAAAATTCAAAATCTCCTTTTCCTCCATTACTCCATCACCCCTCCAGGTGTGTGCCAATGTTATTCTTGTATCCATTTCCATCCATTCAAAATCAAGCCTTCTTCCACTCCCTTCATTATCTAAGACCTATTTTCCAACATTTCATCCATCCTATCCAATCATTTTCATAAACCTTATCCATCCTTATCCAATCATCCACTTCATATCCCTTTGTCATTACCCTACCAACATCTTTGCACATAATATCATGGTCCATTATTGTATATCTTTCAAAAGAAAATTTTAGAGAATGAAGACACTTGATTCCTTCGTCCATGTCATGTCATGCGTCCAAGTTTCTTCCTAATATGTCAAAAAGTAAAAAAAAATGAAAAATAAAAAATTTGCCTTAATGAAAATCTGGCAAACGGGCGTCTTAGTAACACAAAAAAAAAAAGAGAAATAATTCCGTCTAATTGTGAAAACCTGGCAAAAAGGTGCGTTGGGCAAGTACCATGATGAGAACCTAGCAAATAGGCGTCATGTGTAATTTATGAACTTCTTGTATTCCATATTTGCGGGCAGGTTTTATCCATGTTTTCCTATCATATCATACCCATGTCATTATCCTCCATTATCGCCATCATTTCCTCCATTATCCTATGCATGGCATATCCCTTATTATATTCCCTTTTTCCTAGAGATATTCCTAAAAGCATCACATGTCCTATCTGGTTTACATTATCTTGATCCCTTTGGTCTATATTGCCTATCCTATCGCAACCTTTCATCCATATTCCATATCCCTTCCCATTATTCATGATTGATCTTGCATATCCTATCCATATCCTATCATTTTCCTATTCATATCCTGTCATTATCCTATCCAGGTCCTATTATTTTCTTATCCAAATCCCTATCTTGGTCTTGATATAAAATAAGGACATTAAATGCAAAACATGTTTTCCAAAAACAAACCTCTTGACATGTCCATTCCTATGCATCACTTTCCATCTAGTGCCAAAAAGTTTCATTATCCTATCATTGTGATGTCCAGTCCCTCAGCTTGGTAACAAAATTGTTATCCCATTTCTTGGATAGTCCTTGGCACCTAACTATATCCAATGCAATGACTCTTGACCTTCATCCATCTACCAGTCAATTTTTCGTTTCACAATGTCCCTGCCTTGGTAGATAGTCGGGGCAATTCAAATCTTGCTCATGTAAATCTTAATGTCCTAAAAAAATCCTAGAAATTGAATATGATGCTGAAAAAATCCCTAAAAAGCATAAAAAGTCTTGGAAAAAATAATAAAAATCATAAAAGTCCTAAAAAAAATCTTAAAAAATGAAAATTCATCAAAAAATTAGTAATAAATTTCATTTTATGACGCTCATTTCATTTTCTCATCATGTATATAATTACTTTTTATTTTCAATAAATTGTCCATTGCGACAAGACATACATTTGAGCAAACACAATCTGAAGACTTGTCAAACTGTGCACTTAACAAAATCATGCATTAACAAACAAACTATCCAATCTCACCACCAATCAACCAGATCAACCTTGTCCTATCAATCAATCAAAATCTATTTGTCCTTTATCAAACCTGTCATTTGTCTTATACAGGGTGTGGTATACTCAAAACCAGATGGGTGATCCCACAATAGTGGGTTACACTTTTCGGGAGGAAGGAATTCACCCTGAAAAGTATGGCCCACGAAAAAAAAGCTTACTTTCGATCGGAACAAGACAAAACTTTCGATCGGAAGTGAGTAACTTACGATCGAAAGTACCAAAAATGGGTACTTTCGATTGTAAGTTACTTTTGATCGAAAGTACTTTCTTACTATCGATCGAAAGTACTTTCTTACTTTCGATCGAAAGTAGGTAAGTACTTTCAATCAAAAGTACTTACCTACTTTTGATTGAAAGTAGGTTAGGTTTTTTTTGGCAGAACTTAACAACCCACCAAAACAGTCATTTTCACTGTTTTGGCTGGGTTGAAAGTGATTGGCACTATGGGGCTTCCATTTTTTTGAATGTCTACAAATAGGTATTTTACATTTCTATTTGCATTTTTTTTATTGTTTTTTAATATATATTGTTTGTATATATGTATGTATATGTGTATATATATGCAGATGTGTGTGTGTGTGTGTGTGTGTGTGTGTGTATACATAGTTAGGAATAACAGTCCACAAGACAACTGAGAGGGGGGGTGAATCAGTTGTAGTCTAGATTATTAAACTTTAAACTTTATAAACCAAATCTGCAAATGTAAATGATAACAAAGTGACTGCCAATACCATAACACAATATTTGTTGTCGAGGAAACCCTGATAAAGGTAAAACCCCGGTGGGAATTAACACCCACAAATAATGTACTGAGAGTATAGTATCCCTGTTAAAAGATATTAGCCCTGTTAGGAGCTTATTATAACATTACAGTACATAGTCCCTGTTAGGAGACATACCCTGTTAGGAGTCATGAAAATAGTAGGCTCACTGCCAAGGCACACTACCCAAAGAAGGTTAAAACCACCCTCAAGGATTTACAATCCGAATCAAGTGTATGAAGAAAATACACATTCCAGTGAGCTATCTGATAGCAACTATCTTTTCTTGGTTAGTTCCAATGAAGTATCAACTCTGCTTTGTATCCAACAGTCAACAAGCTTCGTAGCTTCCACAGCTCTCTATCCTTATCTTTCTCTATCACTCCTTATCTTTCTCTATCACACTTCTCCACAAGAAATTGTCATTCATATATACCCTCTTACAATAATTCATTAGGTCGGCCAGTTAAGCTTTCCTAATACATAATTAACTAGGTCGGCCAATTTAAGGCTTTCCATCATACAAATAATTACATAGCCCCTTGCTAAGATACACACAGTATCTATAACAAGTATACATCATTTACAATCCATCACATATACTTCCAGATATGTAATTCATGCTCACAATTAATTTCACACGCTACATGTCTCAAGTCGGCTAGGAAATAGGTCTTCTCTAGAATACACACCACATCCAATGTCATCAGTATCCAAAAAAAAATTGAACTCAACCCATTACTCTACCATATGTCAGTTGTCCATCAATAAGCTCGCAAGTTCTGAAATATCTTCACCAGAAAGATATACCCGAAACACAGAGACCTGCTTTGTCCAGAATCACAATTACAGTCTAGAAAAATAGTCTTCACTAAATCAACTATAACATTCACAGTATGTAACATAGAGCCAAGTGACCTTAGGAATAAGGTCAGGACACATTCTTCTGCATAAATCCAACTTTGATCATTCTGAATTATCCGTACAGTGTCCGTACACTCCTTCCAGTTAAATAGCTAGTCTGTCTTCTCCATAGAAATATATGTTGACATCAGTGACAAAACATGAATATCAATAGCATGATCAGTAACCAAAATTGATATCATCCAACAATCTCCCCCTTTGGCATTGATGGAAACATATGGGAAAATCCATATGCATCAACCCAAAAGTACTCTCTCTCAATACAGTCTTCTCAATATCCTCAACACAAATCTCCCCAAAATAGTAGGGATTTTCACATAGATTCCTTCCCCCTTTGGAAGCAATGGAAAAGGGTGTCGTAACTCATCTATAGTCTTTCGTAGTCCTTTTCAAGTCTTCATGTCCAATTAGCTAGGTGCAAGATCACCCAAATGTACTTCATAGTGTTCTCCTGCGATCACTCCCTCTAAGGAGTAGATCCATACATCAAGTCTAGAGAATGATATCGCTCTGAGATCCATTGGACTGATGCATATCTACATCATTTTAGTCAGCACTAGGAGGGGCCATCACCCCAAGCATGCCTCTGAGATATTCAAAAGCATCTTTTGGCAAAGGTTTAGTAAATATATTTGCTATATGTTCCTTGGTGCTAATATACTCCAGTTTAATCTCTTTATCTGCTACCTTCTCCCTCAAGAAATGATAGTTGATGGAAATATGTTTTTTCTTTGAATGCATTACAAGATTCTTTGACATATTCACTATGCTAGTGTTATCACAATGGATAATTACTGGTTCTTTGAAAATTATTTCAATGTCCTTCAACATTTTTTTCATCCAAATGACTTGTGTACAGTTTATTGCAGCAACAACATACTCTGACTCAGTAGTAGATTGAGCAATACAGTTCTTCTTCTTTCTCAACCAAGAAATCAGCCTTTTCCAAGGAAAAATGCACCACCACTTGTGCTCTTCATGTCATCCACATTACCTTCTCGTACACCATGTAAGAATTTTTTGAGTATAGGATCTCAAAATGGGGCTAAGTAGTCGAACTACTCTTCTAGATTGTAGAAAACCTACAACAAATCCCATTGCTACATTAGGTACATCAAAAGTTTTCTTTCTATGCCTCTTCCAACACTTAGTTGGGGCACTTGCTGACCTCCTCCACCAAGTGTGCCCTCTTCTCCTCTTCCCTTTCATGGATTCCTATCCACTAAAGATCCTCGTCCTCCATCAAAGGTTTCCTCTTCTCCTCCTCCAAATACTCTCTACTCTCATCTCCTTCTTCGTGTAATCATGCCCATTGTAAACTAACCACCTCCACCAATATCCTAGAGTATCCTGAACATAATCTACATTTAAACACTCAACACCCATATGCAAATTTGCAATTGCACTCTCTTATATTTTCAACATTGAACTCAACTTTTTTAGATTTTACCTTATTCTCTTTTTCTTCCCCAACATTCTCTTCAACATCCATTGCTACAGTGGCTTGGCTACATCTTCAATTGACGCAAACAACTCTTCAATCCTCATTATCTCCTCTCCAATCAATTCACCATCCTCTTTTGGTCCTGATTTAATGTTGAAACCTCATATGCCTCTAGACAACCTCTACCTTTTGAACTTCTTCTTGGTTCTACTACCTCAACTTGCAAGATATTTTGACCTCCATCACATTCTTTTCTTTCATCTACCAACTAATGGTCTACCATGATCATTTTCTGCTCTTTTTTCTCTTCATTTGTGTGGACTTCTCTCACTTCTCTCACCTTATGAGTGCAACTATTTTTCTTCAATGGGATTTACCACATCCCATAGCCCTCTTCCCAATATTGTTCTAAGAATTATATCATCACGAGCCTCCTCATGACCAACCTTGTCCTCTTCATTAGGCCCATCCCTTTATTTGTTGCAATCTTTCTCACACATTCACTCTCTTCTTTGCATCTTAAAGCTCTAACTGATCATGAATTTTCACACCTAAATGATCCTTTTGAACCCTTCACAACTGCTTCACACTCTCAAGTGCAAACTACCTCATGGTTGGTGATCTATTTTCACAACTTCACTCTTCACCCGTAGGTCCTGGCATAGGTTGCCTCACATTTGACACTCTATTTATGCACTTAGGACCTTTGACTCTGATACCATTTAATGCAAGAACTTCCCTCTTCCTTGAAACATCAAAACTCAAACATAAAACAACTAGAGACTCTCTATTATTAATTTGAACACTTAGATTTCAACAAATCTATAAACACAATTTTTACAAAATTGGCCTTTCAATGGCCTCTCTTTTCATCTCTCATTTCTCTATGCACCCTGTATGTTTGTACACCTCCTCAAACATTGCATTAGTATTCAATTCTACACACCTTCACTCTCTTCTCTAGTAGGATTTAGACTATGTTATTTGTTCAATGGAACATCCACGTCTTGCACAACCCCACAATGCCCCTCTCGTATTGTGTTACCCACCCACTTGGGTTGCTCCTTTCTTGTTTGCAACATCTTCAAATATTTACACAACACCCCCTTACTACCATAGTCACACCTTTCTCTTTTATGCACTTCCTCTTCCTATGAGTATCTTCACCTCACTCTATGCGAACCTGCCTCCACACTAACCTTACATGATGCCCCCCTTTTCTAATCTTTACTGCTTAATCTTTTGATTTCATTATCTAAATTCTTATCATTTTCTAAAGCCTTTTCAACTTCCATTAGACCCCAACTCTTTGTTTTTTCCTCTTCCATTTACATTTAGTCTTTGCATATGGCTTTTCACTTGCCAATTACAAGCTGTGTGGATTTTGGAAATGGGTGTAGAATTTGGCTTTACATGTCAACTCATTAGCTAAAGTTTTCTAATTTTATTCTATGTGATTCTTGCAATCATTTCAATATGAGGTAACAATTTGAGTGTCCTATCTATGCTTCTATTTCGGTATACATGCCTGAGGTTGTAATTATAACATTTCAATAATCTTCTACCATTATCCTTTGATAGAAATACTCTTGGAAAACTTTAGGCAATCAGATCATGAGTTTGTCTATGCTTGCATAAATAGAAATGACACCATTATTTATAAACACATATAGATCACTTCAACTTGAATAAGATTTCCATGAACTTTTCTTCCAGAGCTCACATGCTACGAGGAAACTAATGAAAGTTTTAGTTTCACACTAGCCAGTTCCTTGTTTTAGTAGGCAGTGGTGACACTCTCATTGATTTGACCTTTATACTTGGAGCACCTAACATTGTGGTAGGTGATATTATGTTGAATGGATTGATACTGAGGCTATTTTGTTGATTTTGATTAAGCTAGAGTATTGCTCACAAAATGATGATCATTACAATGAGGAGATGTCATGACCAAGACAAACAAAAATGAAACTAAGGATATTTTTGGTTGGTGTTGATTGCCCATAAGCCTACGTTCTTTTGCACCAATGATCCTCTCTTGAAAGAGAATTAAAAAATATATTAATAAGTTCCAAGACTCTGTCATAAGCTTAGTAGATATTGAATTTATGAACCATACTAGTGAGGCTACTTCTATCCATATAATGCATTATTTTATGGGTACAAATAACAACATGATGGATTAATCATCTTCGAACAAATGCTTTTTGGTTTCCATTGATCATTTTTTCAAGTAAAGTTTGGATCCTATTTAAAAGGATTTTAGAAAATATCTTTTAGGTTGTATTGAAAAGACTAATAGGTCTAAATATAGACATATCAAGAGGATGATTTTTTTTGGGGACTAGGACAATAAATGTATTTTTGAATTGTTTATGTTAGAGCACCTAGGAGAACAACCTGCAAACAAAAAGAAACCTTCACAAACAAAGAGAAGCAACAAAATGGCCCTATTTCACCAAAAGTGAATACTAGATTGAGTTAATACGAACTATACAACACACAGACTAAATAGTAGAGATGTGAAGAGGTAGCGATCACCATTATCACTACTAGTCATGCAAAATTAAATGCATGCTAAACAATATTAAATAAAGGTTATTATGTCATCTACCTAAGTAAAGTTTAAGCCTACACTAAAACCCTCCCTTAAATGCAACTTAGGGAGATTATTATACAATATGAGATGCAAGAGGAGTCCTAGAAAATGAGCCATATTAGGTACATATGCAAAACCACAATGCAATGTAATGCAATCTCTCGGAGACAGAGAAAATGAGAAAAAAAACTGTTGGGAGAAAAATCCCCTCCAAAGAAAAAAAAATGAAAATGCACAAAAAAAAAGTCAAGAAAGAATGACTCATCAAGACCTCCCAAGGACTTCCGTCACCCCTTACATATTTTTTGAAAAAATAAAGCAAGGAGGTACTAATGGTTTAGTGAAGATGTATGTAACTTACTGCCCCTTAAGGACTAACCCAAACTAAGAACACCATCTTGAATGAGTTGTTGAATAAAGGGCATGTGGATGTTAATATTATTACTATGTTGATGCTCCATTGGATTGCAAGAAATATAAATCACACTCTAAGTCACACCAAATAGTAGTGGTATGATCATAAGAAAATCCAAACTCATTTTCAATTGTTGAAACCAAAGAACCTCATAACTGGCCAAGACTACTCCTCAATAATCGATTTGACGATGATAATGTAATATATTTTTTCTTTTTGAAAGACAATGAAATCAAATTGGAAGCAATATAAAAAATAAAGCCAAAAGTAGATCATTGATCATCAACATCACTAGCCCAATCAGAGTCAATGAAGCCCACAATCTAAATATATCTTGATAGTGTAGTGAATGACGAACTTTGTAATGCCTTGAATGTATCTCAAGGTACGTTTGGCTTCTCAATGATGACTCTCATAAGGATCTTAAGATAAATAGGAGACAAGACCAATTGCAAAGAAAAATACAATAACTACTTTGGGTCAAGTATAAAATATTGTCTACTAAATACCGATATAAAGTGCCATCAAGTAATAGAGTGGTACAAATATCAAGCAAAAAAACATATAACTAAAAAGATGTAGGAGTAGACTTGCAATAAGTCATCCCAAATCTTCAAATAAAATAAAGGTAATACTTCTACTAAAAGATAGATATATCTACAATAGACTCAAGAAATTGAAGGCCAAGGAATTAATGCAACATACTAACGTTGATCATATCAAAATACTCCACCAAAGCTCACTAAGCATCCTCAATCATGGAAAAACTTGTGAGAATCAAATCATCCACATAAAAAAAAAGAATGAGGAAATTCCCCCTATGTATCTGGCTATAAAATATAGGTTCTAAGTGACATCTAGTGAATCTAGAAGCAAGAAAAAAACTATCCATCTTCGCATGCCAATCTCTAGGGGTTTTTATGATATCGTATAAGGAACATCAAAGAAAAGAAATCAAGTGAATGATCTTACACAAATCCTGGTGGCTTCTCCATATAGATCTACTCCTAAGGATCACAATGCAAGAAAGCACTCTTTACATCCATTTGATATACTGATCAATCCTAATATGTGGCAATAGAAAGTACAAGATGAAGGAAATCCATCTTACCCACAAGAGAAAAGTTCTTGTAATTATAGTTAATGCCCTCAACTTGAGAAAACCCCTTAGCAACAAGACGAGCCTTGTACTTGTCAACATAACCATCATCTGCAAATTTGGTACAATACACTCACTTGCAAGAAACCAACTTTATTTAGTAAGGAAGAGCGAACATATCCCATGTATGATTATCCATAAAAAAATTCTCCTCAATTATAGCACCATCTCATTATAGAACACATGAAGCATCTGAAAAACTTATAAGAATCATTAAAAACTACATGACTGAAAATAATTATACATGGAGTCTAGGAATGAGTGCAATGAGTAGTTAATGGGATCACCTACAAGAGAACCAAGCTCCTTAAGATGTGTATGATTTGTTGGTAGGTGGATTTCTATTATCATTGATGTCAAACTTCTTGTTGTTGATGACTAAGAGAAAGAGATGAATTAGTGTTTATCATTGGTGTTGTCATCAATGACAAAGGGGGATATTTTAGTAATATGTACTAATTATTGTCACTAATGTCAACTAGATGTTTGCAACGATGTCAACTTGATAAAATTATGTGTCATTTGATGTGTGGAAGCTAATAGAGGTCCGATATTGAGTGTTCATATGTTTTTTTTAATGTCTAGTGATGATATCTAGTTAGTATGTGGTGTATCTATACAGTGATAGGATGGAAAGTTTAAATATGTAGGAAAGAAGTCCTTATGGGAGAATGCTCTACATTTCTCCACATAAGAGGTTAGAGGCTTGGTGTTCTAGAGAAAATGAGTATGGTCTATAAATTTTACACTACCATGTTTTCAGGTCCACAAAAGTTTAGAAGATGAAGTTGTGTTTGGTAGTCTGTTGATAGTGAGGTTTCCTATCAAGACTAGTCAAGACTGATTTTGAGAATGCTCGACATTGATGCTTTTGGGTGTGCAATTTGGTGAACATATTCCTAATATCTATGTAGTGTTCTAGTTTAGATATCTCATGTTGGTTTTCTCTACAAGTGAAGATATGTTGGTTTGTGTTTGATATTATTCTTAATATTGATCTTTGGTACTTAGTGGACTATGTTGATTGAATTAATGGCCTTTTGGTCTAGATATTCTTTGGAGGAAGAGTTAAGAGGTTGATATGGATCCCGCCATACCATGGTTAGATCTACATTGTGTTATGTGCATTAATGAAATTGTTGGGCCAATTGGTTAACTTGTTTTAATATTTTGCTACGTGTTACATTTGATGTCACTAATCGAGGATCTTTTATTGTGTGTGCTTCAGTTAAATCAATTAAGGGATATGTGTTATGATGTATTTGAGCCCCCTTTATTTCCTAGCATGGGTCTCATTGAATAAAAGTATTCATGGTGGTTGAAATTGGTGTAAATATGTTTTATCTTTATTGTGACTTATCTAGTTGAGTCTTTTGATGATCAAGATGATATATAAGAAAGAAGATTTTTTAGTTGAGTGTGGATTGAATGTGAAGTCAATATCATGCAAATGTAGAAGATTGGATGTATGAATTGAAAATATCTTTAAGAGTTAACAAAGTCTGCGGAAGCAAGTGTTTGACATAATTACGAGATCCTACCTCTTTTCAAATCATCAATTTTTTGTTTCTACTTGATAGTGAGTTCTTTTTCAACTTCTACAACCCTATATCTTATCCTAGGATTGTGTGCCTTAGTCTGGCAAGTCCTTTGTATATTTTCCTAAGGTTGTGCTCCTTAACCTACAAGTCCTTTTTAGGAGCAGTGAGCTCCTTGGGCTCTAGCCTAAAACATAATATTCATGTAGTGATTATTATTATCACTATGGTTTTTTTGCATTGGTTTTTCCATGTAAAAATATGGTTCTGATGTGTATGTGTGTTCATTGTGATATGTTTCATTGATGGTTAGTTGGATAAAGATAAGTAACAAGTGTTTGCGACAAAAAAATTTCAAGTTTTGTTCAATATTGCTTCACCACCCCTCCTATCAGTCTTGTGGTGTGTTCAACAATTGGTATCAGAGCCAAGTTCCTTTGAAGAAGCTTAAACACTTGAGGAATTTTGAGGATGACCAATGAAAAAGGTCACAAAGTACTAAAGTTTTTTGGATCAAACTGAACTATTTGGAAAGCTGGGATGTAATCATATTTGAATTCTATTCCTTTTAATATTTGTGATAGTGTAAAGAAAGGGTACATTCCTCTGGCTAGTGCTCCTTCTACACTAGATGAGATTAAAGTGCATGAGAAAAATGTCAAGGTTATAAATTCTATCATAAGCGGCTTACGTGATTCATAGTTGTTGAAGGTCATGAATTGCACTACTGCAAAGTAGATCTAGGAAAAATTGAGTAGTCTATATGGAGGAGACAAGAAGACCAAATAAGTCAAGTTGCAAAATCTAAAGAATAAGTTTGAAATCCTAAGGATGATAGAAGATCAAAATATTGAAAGTTACCTGGATGGAGTAAATGAAGTTGTAAGTGCAATTAGATTTATTTGTAGAAATATGGATGATAATGAATATTGTGGAAATTAATGAGAACTATCACTAAAGACTACAAATCATAGATATATGCCATTAGAGAAGGTCATGAAATGGATATATACATGTTAGATCAGATATATGGATGGTGTAGGAGAACCTATCAATCAAGTGTGGGCCATGAAGACTTTGGAAAGAAACTAGAGTAGGGTGAATGTAATAAGGTCCCATGGACCAATTCATCAAACAATGTAATCAATAAAAGTTATTTGTAAGGCCAAATGAGCCAAAATCTTATTCAGAGCCAGTTAGGGATAAAGGGTCAAAGTTGATCAAATAAGTCAAATAGGTGAAAATAAGGATGTAACATCATTTTTGAGTCATTTTGTCCTTGTAAGGACCACATTTAACAAGTTTGAGGTCATATGGTGGTCAGAAACCAAAGATGTAAAAAAGTTGTCAAAATGTTGTCATGACAAGTTTGCAAATTTATGCACAAATGGTTTAAAAAGTAGTTATTTTCAGTTGAAATAGGTAGGATATTCCTATTTAAGTCAAAATGGATCAAATATGAAGAGACCTGATGTAATTTTGGTATGATCATTAAAGGAAATTTTTAGTTGCCTGCAACAGAGTTGTACGAATTGGGAGAGGGGATCCAAGAGCATTTTTTAATAGGTTAAGGTGTTACCTTGCTTTCCCAATTGATTTGGTGCAATTTAATTAAGTTTTGTTCAATTTATCATTTTTTCTTTCTTGACTGGTTTGTAACCCTCAAAGAATTAGGGTTTGAATCAATGGGGTTATAACCTATCATTCCACTAGTCAAAGTTGCCAATTTTTTGGGGAATTGTAGGTATAACAGTGTACTTTAAGATTCAAGAGGTCTCCAGTTGGTCCCACAAAATGGTGAATTTAGGGGTCAATCCCTAGGCCTGGCATCCTTATGTGAGAAGCCAAGGTAATTAGGAGCAGAGGAAAATGGAGTAACAATGGCATGTTGGCAGGGTTTAGGCACCAACCCAAGTTGGATTGTGTGTTGATAGGATGTTGTGAAGGTGTTCCAAGTGTTGGTCAAGTGGTTGGAAGCATTGACCATATAGTTCCTTTGCTAGGGAAGGTCGAATTTTCAAATTAGGAAAGTGCAAATAGTGAAGTTATACCCATCATCTGAATTGACCCAAACCTAGTTTTGACATATGTTGAATAAGTCCCAAAAGGTTTCTCTGAATAGGGATTTTTTTGCAAAGTGAAAAAGGAAAAAAAATTGAAAATCCTAAAAACCCGCTAGGAAGGGCTACTAGCGAATTAGGCATGTTAAGAAGAAAATTCACCTTAAGGGGTTGAGGGTATCAATCTATGGTGCTAAATAATGTTGATTGGGCCTAAATAAGAGGGAAAACCAATCATTTAGTGTTTGGGTCTTGTATGGGTCACTTGGATGTCTAAACCCTCCAAGTGTAGTTTGAGAACATGGTGCAAGGGTGTACAACCTTGATTCAAGGATGAATTTTTTAAATTTCTAATCAAAGGGGACATATTGGAGTCTTTGAGTATGTCAAAAGGTATCTTGAAGACTTGGTTCATGTCAAGAAAATATTTTTGTAAGTCAAGTTCCCTTTTCCAATCCCCTCATCATATTGGTATCAGACCCTAAAGGTCTAGGCTTGGGTTGAGAAGAATTTGTGTGGAGTTAAGAAGTTGGGAAGATGGCTCCAAAGGTTTCATAAATGACAATCATAAGGAGGATGTAATCCTTAGAGGAATAAGTGGCCAGATTGAAGGCTAAGGAGAGAAGACAAGAGAGGGGTGAAGAGGATAGTGAAATAGAAGATGAGGAATGAGGAGAGGAGATAGAACCATAAGAGTAAGAACTAGAGGTGCCTGCAGATCAGAGGCACCTAATTGCTTCCCTCAAGTCATTAATTAAGGATTCTTCTGAGACAAATATGGAGCTCCCTATCTATGGTGGAAAGATGAATGTCAAAAAAGTGGTTGAATGGATAGAAGCTTTGAACAACTACTTTGAGTACAAAGATGTACCTAATGAAAAAGGGTGAAGTTTTCCAAGACAAAATTGAAGGGGGAAGCATTAATCTGGTGGAATTACAACCAGGTTGAGAGACTGAAGAATGGGAGAATCATGGTCACATCCTAGGATACAATGGTGTCCAAGATAAAATGTCAATTCATGCCAACAAACTATGAAGTACATATATATAAGAAGTTACAAAATTTAAAGTAGAGGGACATGGATTTAGCCTCATACACTGAGGAATTTCATAATTTATATCTAAGGGTAGGATGCTATGAGAAAAAAATAGGAAAAGGTGGCTAGATACCTAAATGGGATGAAGTTCTCCATTCAGGATGAGATCAGTTTGATGACACCTAAGAAGGTGGATGAATGTTTTCAGATATCCCTAAGGGCTAAGGACAATTTGAGGAGAAAAGGAGAACAAAGGTAAAGGGGGAAGAAATTTCAGAGGTAGATGTAGCTTTGGAGGGAGAATCTAGAATTAGAGGTCTCAAGGAGAGTCCATCCAAGGAGAGAAGAGTGGGGAATCAAGTAGAAAAGGAAGCTGCATATGAAGGAGGCCTAATGGGGGAGGAAGATCTGGTGGACCGAGAAGAGGGTCATCTACTTTCACTAGTAGGTGCTACAATTGCAAGCAAATAGGAAATCATGCATGTAGGTGTCCAAAGAATGATTCTACTTCCCATGGGGGAGAGAGAAGGGCTTCCCTAATCCAAGAAGATGCAGGAAGTGTTACTTCCCCGTAGATAGAATGGGCTTCAAAATTAGGAGAAAGTATGATTATAGGAGAACACTCCTCAAGGTCCCAACCAAGGATGAATCACCACAAAGAAGGGCATTATTTAGGCTCAATTGCAATATCAAAGTTAATATTTTCAAGTTAAATATTGAATCAGGATCTACTGACAATATGGTATCATTAGAGGTAGTAGAAAATTTAAATTTAGAAAGAATCCCTCATTCATTTCCTTTTAAGATTTCTTGGTTAAATAAGGGACAACATGTCCAAGTAAATGAGAAAGCCTGGGTAGAGTTCAATATAGGGGCATATAAGGAAAATATTATATGTGGCATTCTTCCTATCGCTACATGCCACCTTCCCCTAGGAAGGTCTTGGAATTTGGATAGGGAAGCTATCCATAATGGTAAACAAAACACATACTCCTTTCAAAAAGATGGGGTCACCTACAAGTTAGCATCTCTCATTGAAGAGAGTAGTCCTAACCAGGTGTAACCTAGTGTCATGATGATGGGGGTGAAGGAATTCCTAGAGACTATAAAAGAAGAGGGTAGTGAAGGATTTTATTTGTTTCTAAAGTTTAAGGAAGAGGTGAATGACAAAAAGGAGAAAGGGGTTCCAAAGGAGGTGCAAGAATTGTTGAATGAATATAAGGGAATAGTTGCAGGAGACATCCCTGATTCTCTACCACCAATCATAGATATCAGTCACCAAATTGATTTATAACTAGGAACCACTCTCCCAAATAAGGCATCCTACAAGATGACCCCACAAAAGAATGAGGAAATAGCAGGCCAAGTGCAAGATTTGTTAGGCAAGGGATTGATAAGAAAGAGTCTAAGACCTTCTGCAGTTCCCACAATCTTATCCCCTAAGAAAGATGGCAAGTGGAGGTTATGTACTAATTCTATGGAAATAAAAAGGATCATCATAAGGTACAAATTTTAAATCCCTAGAATGGAGGCTCTATTGGACTGTTTAGGAGGGGCCACCTACTTCTCAAAATAGATCTAAAAAGTGGTTACCATCAGATAAGGGTAAGAGAGGGAGATGAATGGAAGACTAATTTTAAAAACCAATGAGGGCCTTTATGAGTGGTTGGTTATGCCCTTTGGCCTCTCCAATGCACCCAATATATTTATGAGGCTTATGAGTGAGGTGTTGCATGATTTCACTAATAGGTTTGTAGTGGTTTATTTGGATGATATCCTAGTTTTCAGTAAGTCCAAGGAAGAGAACCTAAAACATCTAGACATAGTCATGGGGGACTACATAAAGAAGGGCTAATGATCAATTTGAAAAAATGTGAATTTATGAAGTAAGAACTTGTATACTTGGGGTTTGTCATCTCCAAGGGAAACTTGAAAATGGACCCCTCTAAAGTTGAATCCATTTTGAGTTGGCTTACACCAAATTTGGTTGGGAAAGTCAAGATTTTCCATGAATTAGCCACATTTTACAGAAAATTCATCAAAGGTTTTAGTCATATATGTACCCCAATCTTGGAAACCATCAAAGGAGGAGGTAAGAATATGTTTATATGGATAGAGGCTGAAGATCAAACTTTTGAATACCTTAATAAAAGGGTAGCTAATAAACCCATCTTGATTCTTCTTGATTTTAATAAATTACTTATAATTGAATGTGATGCCAGAAATTTAGTAATAGGAGCAGTGTTGAGTCAGGATGGGAGACGAGTAGCTTTCTTCAGTGAGAAACTGAATGAAGAAAAGAGGAAGTACTCCTGTTATGATCTTGAATTATATGCCATGGTATGAGCTCTTTAAAAATTGAGGCACTATCTTCTCCATAAAGAAATTATTTTATACACTAATAATCATGCTCTTAGTTTGTTGAATGTATAGGATAAGTTGAGTCATTGACACATGAAGTGAGTAGAGAGCTTGCAGGCTTATACATTCACTATAAAACACAAGATGGGGAAATAAAATAAAGTAGTTGATGCACTAAGAAGAAGAGTGCTTACAATTTAGGAGATATAGTTACAAAGTGTAGGTGTGGAGGTACTCATGGATATGTATAAGGGAGATACATATTTTCATCAGGTATACAAGGTTTGTGAAGAATTTCCAAACACTTTTCATTATGAATTTTCTGAATATAATTTGCAGAATGGATTATTTTTCAAGGAAGTCAATTGTGTATACTTAAATTCTCTATGAGGTAAAATTTAATCAAGGAGAAGAATGGTGGGGATCTATGTGGCCTTTTTGGGTTGAATAAGACACTAGACCTAGTGAGGAGATTTTATTGCTGGCCAAAAATGTAGAATGACATAAGGAAATATTTGGAAAGTTATACTATATGTCAGAGGGAAAAGGGGACTTCAACCAATGCAGGGTTGTATCAACCCTTACCAATTCCTGATAGGCCATGGGAAAGTATAAGCATGGATATCGTCCTGGGATTTCCAAGAACAAAAGAAGGTTATGATAGTGTATTTGTAGTGGTAGACAAGTTTAGTAAGATGGACCATTTGATCCCATGTAGGAGCACAAGTGATACATCTTATATTGTATAAATTTTCTTCAAGGAAGTGGTTAGAATCCATGACCTACCATTGAATATAGTATCAGATATAGACTCCAATTTTGTGGGTCATTTTTGGAGGATCCTGTGGAAGAGATTGGGAACAAACTTGGCATTTCGTTTATCCTACCACCCTTAGATAGATGGTCAAACTAAGGTGGTGAATAGATCTTTGGGAAACCTTCTCAAATGCCTAACTAAAGAACATGGACAAGCATGATCATGGTCATTCATCAAGCAGAGTATGCATATAATGACTCTACCAATAGGAGCACTCGTAAGAGTCTCTTTGAAATAGTCTATGGTAGTCACCCAAGGGGAGTGTTTGAGGTAAGGGATATGCAAGGTTCGGACATAAGGATTTCCCATGCCGATTATTTTGTAGAGGTAATGAGGGATATACACAAACAAGACAAAGATAACCTTCAGGGTAGTGTGGAGAGATACAAAGAAAAGGTCGATGTTAAAAGAAGAGACAAGAAAATCAAGGTGAGGGACCTAGTGATGACTCATTCAAACAAGAACAAGTTACAAAAAGGACAACATACCAAAATTATGATGAAGAAAATAGGACTGTGTAGGATATTGAGAATATATGGGTAAAATTCCTGTAAAATTGAACTACCACCAAATGCTTCCATTTCTCCTATTTTTAATTTATCTGACTTGTCCTTGTATAACGAATCTGTGACTTCAGGTATAAATGATGGTGAAGAAGCCAAAGAGGAGGAAGGGTGGATCAGTGATATGCCTATAAGTCATCCCTTGAAGTTGGAAACTATTATTGATAGTAGAGAAGCTAAGAAAACAAGAGGAAATACCTACTTTGAACACCTAGTGAAGTGGAAAGGACTCCCTAAAGAAGATGCAATATGGATGTCAAAGGAAAACATAAAGAAGAATGAAGCCATGGTAGAAGACTTAATCTCTAAGAGGACTTGATATTCTTGTCACTTGGGAAGTATGGTGCAGGATTACCTATCAATAAAGAATGGGCCATGAAAACTTTGGCAATAAATTAGAGTAGGGTTAATATAATAAAGTCTCATGGATCAATTTATCAAACAATGTAATCAATAAAATTTAATTGTAAGGCCAAATGAGCCAAAATCCTGTTTAGAGCCATTTAGGGCTAAAGGGGACCAAAGTTGGTCAAATAAGTCAAAGAGGTGAAAATAAGGATGTAACATAATTTTTGAGTTATTTTTTCCATGTAAGGACCAAATGTAACAGGTTTGAGGTCATATGGTGGTTAGAAACCAAAGATGTAAAAAAGTTGCAAAAGTTGTCAAAATGTTGTCATGACAACTTTGAAACTTTTGATCACCCAAGTGGAACTTTATGCACAAATAGTCAAATAGTTTAAAAAATAGTTGTTTTCAGTTGAAATAGGTAGGATATGCCTATTTAAGTCAAAATGGATCAAAGATGAAGAGATCTGATGTAACTTTGGTATGATCAATAAAGGAGATTTTCAGAATTCAGTAATTTTTTGCCTGTAACATAGTTGTATAGATTTGTATGGATTGGGAGAGGGGATCCATGAGAATTTTTTAATAGTTTAAGGTTTTAAATTTATTTTCCAATTGATTTGGTGCAATTTTATTAAGTTTTTTTCAATTTATCATTGTTTCTTTCCCGACTGGTCTGTAACCCTCAAAGACTTAGGGTTTGAATCAATGAGGTTATAACCTATCATTCCACTGGTCAAAGTTGCCAATTTTATGGGGAATGATAGGTCTAACTATTTAACAATATTTTGGAGGTCTCCAGTTGGTCCCACAAAATGGAGAATTTTGGGAGAAAGCCCTAGGCCTGGCATCCTTATGTGACATGCCAAGGTAAATAGGAGAAGAGGGAAATTGGAGTAACAGTGGCATGCTGGAAGGGTTTAGTCATCAACCCAAGTTGGATTGTGTGTTGATAAGATGTTTTAAATGTGTTCCAAGTGTTGGTCAAGTGGTTGGAAGCATTGGCTATATATTTCCTTTGGTAGGGAAGGCTTAATTGTCAAATTGGGACAGTGCAAACAGTGAAGTTCTACCCATCATCTAAATTGACCCAAACCTAGTTCTGGCATATGTTGTATAAGTCCCAAAAGGGTGCTCTAAATGGGAATTTTTTTTGTAGAGTGAATAAGGAGAAAAAAGGTCGAGCCTAAAAACTCGCTAGAAATGACTACTAGGGGATTAAGCCTCTTAATTACAAGCAACTTCACCTTAAGGGGTTGAGGGTATAAATGTGTGGTTCTAAACATTGTTGATTGGGCCTAAATAAGAGGGAAAAACAATCATTTAGTGTTTGGGTCTTTTATGGGTCACTTGGATGTCTAAACCCTCCAAATATAGTTTGAGAACATGGTGAAAGGGTGTACAACCTTGATTCAATGATGAAGTATTTTAATGTACAATCAAAGGGGACATACATAAGTCTTTGAGTCTTTCAAAAGGTATCCTAAAGAATTAGTTCATGTCAAGATCACAAGAGTTTTATAAGTAAAGTTCCATTTTCCAATCCCCTCCTCATCAATGGATCAGTCTCCACTTTTGAGATTGTATAGTTTTAAGATAGTCAAAATGCAATGAAGGATATTGCATTTAAAGATACAAAGAAAAATGAAGATGTACCTAAGGAAATAAATTATCCAAAAGATGAAGAAGGAAACTCTATAAGAAGAATGCAGAAAGGATCCAAAAATTATAATGGTAAGTTTTCCTTTAAATGCTTTAATTATGGAAGTATAGGTCATTATATAGATAGATTTCATTTAACAAATATAATTATAAGGAGCCTGGTAGTGGTGATAGAGTTGTTTGTTATAAAATAAATGATAGAAATGTTAAGTTATATAACAAAGATAAGAGTAAGAATAGTCTTTTTCAGTAGAGACCCATTCATCAGAAGATGAAGATACTGATGATTCAAATGATGAAGTGTTGTTTTTGGCAATTAAGGAGAATGGTAGTGATAGTTCTATAAATTAGAGTGTTGCAAAAAATAATAAAAAATCAATGGTTGTGAAGACTACCCTACATGCATGAGAAGAACCAAATCCTTGGATAATTGATTTTAGATGCTCGACTAATATGAAAAGAGATAGATGAAATTTTCTTGAGTTTTAAAAGTATGATGGTGGATAGATTAAGTTGGTGAAGAAGTTGCACCTCTTTGTGGTAAGGGAGCCAAAGCTATTGATGGTAATCATAGAGCTAATTATGTTTATTATATTGAAGGTTTGAGACATAACATCTAGAGTGTGATTTTGATGTGTAATAAAGATTACAAGCTTATCTTTCAAGGGACTAGATGTGAAATTAGAAAGGGTTCTAGAAGGTTGGTTGTAAAAGGAAAATGGATTAATAGAAATTTCTACTATAGAAAATAAAATAGAGGAATAAATTGTTTGTTGGCATATAGAAGTGAGTGTTAGTTATGACATAAGAGAATGACAATACGTCAATTTTGGCAATATGGTGAAGATCAATTCTTCTAAAGCTTTAAGAGATTTACCAAGGATTATTGATCGTTCTAACACTATGCATAGAGATGTTCAATTGGGAAAGAGAACTAGAAACAAGTTCAAGAATATGGAGTATTCTACATAAAGACCTTTGGAGCTAATTCATACAAACCTGTGTGGTCCTACAAGGAAAAGATGACTAAATGGTGAAAGTTATTTTGCATTGCCCATTCATAATTATTGTAGAATGACATGGGTTACTTTCTTAAGATAAAAATTTGAAGTTTTGTATAGATTTAATATATTCAAAATATTGGTTGGGAATCAATTAGACACTATAATTAAGTGCCATAGGTATGATAGAGATGGTGAGTTTACATCAAGTAAATTTGATAAAAAACATGGAACTAGAATCTTCCCCTCAAACTCCATAGCAAAATGGAGTTGTTGAAAGAAAAAATAGGATTTTTGTTGATATGGCTAGGACTATGTTGAAAGATGCTAACATTCCTAATATATATTGGAGAGATGTTGTGACTACTGCTATTTATATTCTGAATAGAGAATATGTGATAATGAAAATACAAATATACCTTATGATATTTGGTTTGGGAAGACTCCTAATATCAAGTATTTTAGAATCTCTGGAAGCAAGTGTTACATAAAAAGAGATAAAGAAAATATGGGAAAGTTTTATGCAAGATCAAATGAAGAAATATTTTTGGGATATTCTGTAAGAAGCAATGCATACCAATTATATAACATGAGATTGAAGAAGAATGTAAAAAGTAAAAATTTCTAAGTAAACATGAAGAATGGGATCATGCCATCATGTTACTCGAGATCCTAAGTTTAAGTTTAAAGATATTCATGTTATCCTTGTAGAAGAAAAATGTGCCTTGGGAGAAAAAGGAGACGTAGATGAAGAGGAAAGATAACCTAAATAGACAATATAAACACCTAAAAAGTATGTAGAAAGACATCATTCAAAAAATTGTATCATTGGAGATAAAAGAAAAGGTGCCCAGACAAGGAGAAGACTTGCCAAGGCAAATAAGGAATACTATTTACTATCTAAATTGGAACCAAAGACTTTGTTGAAGGAATAGAATTCAAGGAGATATTTTCTCTGGTAGCTAGGACGTAATCTATAAGAATATTTCTTGGTTTTTCTATATATAATAATTTCAAGGTCTATTAGATGGATCTATCAAGTTTTCATTTTTTTAACAGAGTGGCTAGAAAAAAAAATCTACATTGAGAAACTAGATGGTTTTTGGTTGTTAGATGATCTAGATATGGTATGGAGACTCAATAAGACACTATATGGACTCAAAAAGAGAACTACTATAGATTGGCATGCAAGGTTGGAGATTTATTTTCTATAGACGAACTTCAATAAGGGAACATCAAACAATGATATCTATTTCAAAGTTGATGGTGATAAATTTATAATAGTAGTTGTATGTGTTGATGACAATATACTTTGTGGGGGTGATGATTTCTATTGGAGATTACTGGGATATCATCCATATATGTGCTGACATTGATTCTTTGTCAATTATGTCAACATATTCCTATTATTGGTGACAGTGTTCCTGGTATATTCAGTGAGAAGAATGATTTGATACAGCTATTGTATTGAAGGTTAGATGTTGTGAAGGTACAAATGGATTTAGGGATGTTTGTAGTTGACCTATTTCAATTTACAAAGGTTCATATGTTGATTTGAGTGAGCTATGAATTTTTTATTAGAGACTTGTATTTTGGTTGTTCAAGCAGAGACTGTATTGCATTCTTTAGATCGGTTATGAAATATTCTTGGTTTCTAATCTGTTGAGACATATTTGTTCTTATTGTTGTTGTGACATTTCATGTTTCTTGCCGATGTTTCTAGATCATGTCCTATTCATATTGTTCGATCACATTGGATTATGTGATTAGATTTGGTGATTTTCATGTAACGTGTTTTTGTTCTTATTGTTCCTGGTCGACTTGATGGCATAGTGAGTTGTGAAGGATCGTGACAAGATTTATGGATTTGGAGTGTGTTTGAAGATGTTTTTATTGATCATTGTCATGTCTTAAATGACATTTAGTGGATCACATTGTGTATTGAGTCATGATGAATTAATGTTTTGTTATTAGGTCCTTGGTCGACCTAGTGGAAATAAGTTGATGTAATGTGTAAAAGAATGTCATCATTTATAATTGTTGAGAGAGAGAGAGAGAAGAAGAAGATTAAGTGTGAAAAGAGGTATGAGTGGAATCTATAATTGAGGTGCATATTTTATGTACTTCATTGGAACTGTATTTGTTGGAAATACAATATTGGGAAAGCAAGATACTGAGAGAGAGGGGTGAATCAGATCCTGAACTTTAATCACTTTAAAACAAAATGATCCACAATCATATAAATATGTAATCAATCTAACATCTAGTAGCATCCATGACAGTAAATGAATAACACAATACACAGAATTTGGTAACCCAGAAACCCAAATAGGTAAAACTGGGGTGGGGATGACACCCACAAATTCTTCACTATTGCAGCAAAAAAGTGTGCATGTTTGGGCTACAAGATTATGATTACAATATGATATCTACCTGGTTAAAGGTCTACCCGGTTAAGAGCTTTAGATCATTACAATCTACCTTGTGAAAGGATTTCAACTTATAGTAAAGTAAGCACTCTACTAAGAGATTTAGAAAGGTCTGATAGAACCACACTGTTAAGATATTTCACCTAATACACTTGTTATAATGTCTCAAGATATGATCCTTCGATATGCACTCTGATGCTGATAACAGATCTCCTCTTTATGACACCTTTTCTGATCTTCTAATCTGATATGTCCTTACTCTGCTGCTCACTGCTCTTCTACTCTGCTAGATCTATGCTTCTTAACAAAACAACCCTTCACAAATCTCTCATGTATGTATACACCTTCTCTCTGTGCTCTCTAATCACTCTACTAATTAGGGTAAGAAGCAATCTTATTATACTCTTTGAATCTGGTGAATAGATCTAGATCATCGATCAAAAATAAAACTTATGCCTCCTAGGCATTCCAATTTTCTGATTGGCTTCATGCCACGCATAGGATAAAACAATTAAATGCGAAATTAAATTTGTAGAGAATATTAAAAGCTTCACATATGTCGACCCAAAACTCACATAAGTCAGCCCAAACATATTACCTTAAAGTTTGTGTCATATCTGACATGTATGCAAAAATGTCTTGCTCGGCACTTAAATCACTGGCACTCAACACTGAATTTCTAGATAGCTCAGCATCTATGATCTGTTCTGCTTAGAAATGACTTGCCGGGTAGCTCGACCTATACTATTTTAGCTCGGCCGTAGTGGTAGCTGACCAAAACCGCCTGAATAAATGACTAAGTGTGGGCACTAAATGATCAACAAAAACTTAGAGATTAACAATATCCCCCTTTGATATTTAGTGGAAAAAACACTTATCATCTCTTTTATATCCACAAAAATTGCCTAAATACATATAGTACTCCCCCTTTGATTATACTCCATACTAAATAGATTATCTACATAGTATACATGCCTTCAAAACATATTATACCTTCGGCACATCTGTTCCTTCCTTTCCTGATTCCCCCTTATTTTTGTCACTGATTGCTGGTGGGGTTAGGTTATACTTATCCAAAAACTATTTATGAAGTTGTAGAACCAATGCAAATGAAGTGTCCCAATTATCTTTAACAAACTTCATAACTTCCAACTTAACTTCTAGTTCAGTTGCAAGACTTACCAAACTTTCTGCAGTAGAGAGATGAGAGTCTCTCTTTATCAGCTCTCTGGTAGCTATGAGTTCTTTCTACATAACCTCTAGATGAGGTATCAGATTAGCCTGAATTGTAATCAATTTTGTCTTGATTCAGCCATCTTTAGTGATAAGCTTGGCTAACCTCCTTTGTGTATGAGTCAACTTATTGAAATGAATGGAGCTAGACCTATCCTCCATTCTCAGTGAACTTGCAGTTGACTTAATATCTAATTGCAATTTCTCAATTAATTGCTGATTTTCTTTGGTGAAGAAAGATTCATCACATAGTCTTTTGTACAAAGAAAATACATTGTTTGCAACTCCTTCTAGAATTTCAATGAGAGAGGAAAGTTCAACCTGTTGTGTAGCTATCTTTTCAGATACCTTCTACAGTACTTTGTTCTCAAACTTTCTCTCAGACCATTGCATTAGTTTGTCATTTGCCTCTATATTATCATCAGTCACCTTTTGTACAATGTGAACTAGTTGCTCTAGTATACATATCTGGTCATTTACATCATTCATATCAAAGGCATTTACAAAAATATCTTTAATGTCATGTAGAACTTGCTTCTACTTCTGTTCTCTCTTCATTTCTTCCTGTCTCTTTTTCCTCTTCAAAATTTCTTGAAGGGTCTGAATCTGCTCATATGACAAGTTCTCGGGATCCCATTTAGGAATCACAATTACTTCATCTAATGTGACATTCAGTCATGGCGACTTCTTCTTATGTAGCTTCCTCCTTTTGGGCTCAGGTGAGCTATCAACCAGCTCAGTTTTAATAATTTCCTTTCCTTTGTCAGTAAGCAATTCAGTTGTTGACTTCACCTTAATCAAGATTTCCTGCTGGTTAGGTACATTCCCCATTTTGGGTCCAGTAGGGGTAGATGAAGTAGAGTGTGGTAGGTTTACCAACACTTGTATAGCCTCTTTCTCTTTAGGCTTGTCTCCAGTTGCTTCCATTTTGTCTCTGATGTTTAATAATGTCTGAGAAACCTCTAGAATAGGTGGATTTTTAGTATTTACCTCTTGATCTTTTGTTTTCTCTTTCTCGGCTCCTTCTTCTTCATTTATCTCTTCATCGACCTCAACAAACTTGATAGGCGATTCAATAGTTGTGTCTGCCAACTCATCCTAATTCTCGGCATCCACATTGCTAACATTGTCTAGTGTGGTGTCGATGGGAATATCCATTGTCAAGTCTGTAACTTTCTCATCACCTATTTCCTTTTGTGTTTAAGTTTCTGTTTCTGTTTGATCAGTGGTGATTTTCTCAGAAGTTCCTTCATCTATTTTCTTCTCTTTTGGAACTACCAACCCAAAAATCTCTTTCCAAATTTGAGTACTTTGCGGTACTACTCCTTCAATATCATTCTTCAAAATAGCATAAGCTCTATATTTGGGTACAAACTTATGCTTATATTGATCAACAAATTTTGCTTTCTGTTTCTTTGTCAATTGTGGGATGACTCTATCCAAAGTTGCTTCCCTAATTTGCCTCTCAGTCATCAATGCAAATTCCCATTTACTAGATAAGAAATCATAAATTTATGTAGGGACATTGTCTCCTATCTCTATAGGTATCAATTTAAATGTGCTCATCATTTCTACTAGAGCTTCTTGTAACTTGACCTTATTCTCTATGATTTTCTTTTCATATTTGATAAATTTAAATCCAGATAACCCAGTTGAACATCTAATGTTCTTGCATACCTCATCAATGTCTATAGGATGTTTGAATGATGCTGTAGGTATGTTGCTTGGCACATCAGTGTCTATTTCCTCATCTTCTTCATCACTCAAGATTAGTCTCCTTTTCTTTGGTTTCTTGGCAGAACTGCTTGGCACTGCCTTGGTCTTGACTTGTTTCTTTTCCCCTGAGCTGCTCTCGGCAGCATTCTTCCTTGTATAGACTGATGTTCTCACCATAGGAGATGAAATAGTTGATGCCCTGGTCCTTGGTCTATTTACAGTAGGAAGGGTAGCCTGAGGTTTAACTTTTCTTGCTTTGGTTTCCTTGGCAACCATTGGTTGTTTCCCTTTCCCTTTAACAACTACATCCTCTTCATACTCAACTTCTTCTTCTTCTTCACTAGGTATGTCTTCTCCTTGTCCAGTAGTTAATTCTAGAGGAGCATCCTCTGCTTCCTCATCACTTGCAATGCCAACCATCTTTTTCAAATTCTTGAAAATATTTTTCCTCTTTCTTTCCATGGTGGCAACCTTTAGGTTCATATAAATTTTGGCCTTGGCTTCTTCATAATTACCAAAATGTTTAGCAATACTGTCAATTTCCTCTACTAGGAGTGTTGTGATTGCTATAGATGTTTCATCTATGTTTACTTCATAAGGTAATGGCCTTATTCATGATACCCTAGGTACTACAGCCTGAACATAAGTGTAATCTATGTCAACTAGAAAACACACATCCTCATAATGTTGTTGCACTAGTGAACTAGGAATTCTACTTCTTAGTCTCATACTTTTCTTGAACTCCGCAAAGTATGTTCCCATCACATTATCAAAATTATCACCTAACTGTTGAATCTATACACTTATCTACTGGGTGATAGGTCTATCTATTTTCCATACTATGTTTCCATAGGTAGGAAAATTCTTTTGAACATAGAAAAATATGCATACAAGCAAGGATCCAAACTTACACGCATAATTATTTTCTTTCTTGATTGATGCAAGGTTCTCAGCAAGCTGTGTTAGCTATAGCTCAGCTAGGTCATATGTGCGATCCTTCTTGATGATCTTCCATGCTTGGTCTATTGCAATGCAAGGCATGCTCTCTAGTCGGATTGACTAATAGAACTTGTGAGCTATAAACCTCACATAAAAATCAAGTTCTAGGTCTTTGATGGTGGAAATAGTCATTCCTCTCTTCTTCCATACGACTTTAGTGACCTTCTCTATGTCTTCTTTACTCTGTCATTTCATGGTCCTTTTCCCGTGTATTGTAGGGTAACCAGTTACATGATGTATGATATCCTTGGTAATCTTTACTGGTCCATTCTCCAACCAAATGCTCATATCATGTACCCTGCTAAGAACAATTTTGATCCATTCTTCGCTAAAATTCCTTAGAAACACTAAGGCTCGAGTTAACCCTCGCTCGGCTAAATGATTGTGTTCAGGTTTTAGGGCTCCATCTATACATAGTTTCCCATAGGATTCCCTCAGCTTGTGGTCTCCAAATTCACTTATTTTACACATATAACATTCCCTAATGTCATGAATCATGAGTACCTTCAGAGGGATTAAAGCTAGGGCTCCAATAAGATCACCTTTGATCACACTCTCAGGAATGGCTCAAAAGTTGGGAGGCGCACAGGTGTTGCTCCTCACCAATTGAACTTCTAACAATTCCTTCTCCATTCCCTTAACTAGTGTAGATGAACTAGTAGACATGATTTCATGATAAAGGGTTTCAAAGACGAAATAGAGTACCTCAGAAACTGTCAAATTTCACACTTTTTGTTGAATAGCCGATGACACGCTATAGAATTCTTCAAAAAATATATGTTGAAATCAAGTTTGCCAATGCTTCAACACTTCAAGAAATCTCAAATTGCAAGGTGAAATGAATCGTGAACAGTTAATTCCTTTATAGGATTCGAGGTAGGTTTGCAATAAATGTTCTATCCATTGGAGTTAGTATAAAACAACTATCCTCGGTCGACTTTAACAATCTCTCGGTCGCAACCCAAACTAGCTTGGCACATATGCCGACGAGCTCGGTCTTAGTATATAATAGTGATGCTCGGAACCTCTAGTGCTTAAGTGACTTTTCTCGATACTTTATCTTTACAATATGTCCCGATGCATCTTATCATATGCAGATATAGAATTTGGCACAATATATGTTAGGAACTGATGTAAGATATGAAATTTAAATACAGTTCCTTACATACCTCTTCTACTTAGTTTGAGATTGTGTGATCACTTGATCCATTAGATTGGGTGACCTCAGCTTCAGTAGATTCACTGCTGCTCGACTCTATTTTCTTTACCCATGTCTGGTTCATCTGTGCTCTAATTTCCTCAATAGTGGGAGCAGGTACTCTTGTCTTGCACTCTCTCTTAGTATGACCAATTTTCAAACAACTAAAACAAACTAGGCTTCCATTCATCCAACTCTTAGATCTTCCTCTGAAATGTGTCTTTATGCAGTCTTCAGGTTCATGTCCATACTCTTCACAGTAATGACAACTTTGCCTTGTGTTATAATCCCAATTGTAAGTGTTGCCTTTTCTTGGTGCTTTTTCTTGTGTCTTTGATGTCCATTGTTGTTTAGCATTAGATCTGCAATCTTGTGCCTTATGTCCAAATTTTTTACAATTGTAACAATATCCATTGATTCTTGATGTGGGAGGTGCATCATTAGCCTTAGCCCAACATTCATGTGCTTTATGTCCAAATTTCTTACAGTTAAAGCAATAACCATTGAACTTGGGTTTAGGATTGGACTTACCATTCTTTCTTCAGTAAATGTTTGCAGTGTGTCTTGGTTTTCCACAGTGGTGGCATACACGTTTGTTGCTCTTTGTCTTTGCATTCCTCTTTTCACCAGTCTTTGATGACTCTCCTTTCCCGGTAGATGTCTTTGGTTTAGTGTGACCTAATCCAGAAGAATATTTTGGTCTTCTTGATGCTTCCATCAGATTCTCAAAATGATTCAAAGCTTCATTAGGTTTATTCAACCTTTCATTCAGTTCTTTCTCAAATCTCAAATCATTTTCAATTGATTGTTCTCAGATCTTAGATTCACAATTTCCATGTCTTTCCTACTGATCTCTTGATTTGCAAGTAGCAGTTGATTTTCCATGTCAACCTGATTGATTGTCATCATTTGCACATCATGTGTCCTTTCATCAAGTCTGACAGTTATCACTCTTTTATCTTATTTAGCCATAGCTTTTTCATCTTCAGCTTTCTTATTTTGTTCCACTACTTCACATAGTATTACTGTCTTCATTTCTTGTTCTCTTTTTAGGTTCCTGACTTCTTCACATAGTACATTGTTCTTTTCCAGGAGATCTGGAATTGCTGCATCACTCTTAGTAGAATCTCCATTTTGAAATAGATTTGCAGTGTCTTCTTCCTGATAGTGAGTATCATTTATTTGTCTGGCCAAATCTTTCCTGGATATCAATGACTTACTCAACTCCTGTCTAGCTGTCTCAAGCTGATGTAATGCTAGCTGCATTTCAATCTTTTGATTCTCAATGACTTTACCCAATCTATAAATCTCCATCTCCAGATCTATACTCTCAAGCTAATTAAAGCCTTTTGTAGGAGAATGAAGCTATGATACCAATTGTTGGAAATACAATATTGGGAAAGCAAGATACTGAGAGGGGAGTGAATCAGATCTTGAACTTTAATCACTTTAAAACAAACTGATCCACAATCATATAAATATGTAATCAATCTAACATCTAGTAGAATCCATGACAGTAAATGAATAACACGATACACATAATTTGGTAACCCAGAAACCCAAATAAGTAAAATTGGGGTGGGGATGACACCCACAAATTCTTCACTACTACAGCAATAAAGTGTGCCTGTTAGGGCTACAAGATTTTGATTACAATATGAAATCTACCTAGTTAAAGGTCTGCCTGGTTAAGAGATTTAGATCATTACAATCTACCTTGTGAAAGGATTTCAACTTACAGTAAAGTAAGCACTCTACTAAGAGATTTAAAAAGGTCTTCTAGAACCACTCTGTTAAGAGATTTCACCTGATACACTTGTTAGAATGTCTCAAGATATGATCCTTCAATATGCACTCTGATGCTGATAGCGGATCTCCTCTTTATGATACCTTTTGTGATATTCTAATCTAGTATGTCCTTACTCTGTTGCTCACTGCTCTTCTACTCTGCTAGATCTATGCTTCTTGACAAAAAAACCCTTCACACATCTCTCATGTATTTATACACCTCTTTGTGCTCTCCAATCGCTCTACTAATTAGGGTAAGAAGCAATCTTATTATACTCTTCAAATCTGGCAAATAGATCTAGATCAACGATCAAAAATAAAACTTATGCCTCCTAGGCATTCCAATTTTCTAATTGGCTTCATGCCATGCATAGGATAAAACAATTAAATGTGAAATTAACTCTGTAGAGAATATTAAATGCTTCACATATGTCGGTCCAAAACTCCCATAATTCGGCCCAAACATATTACCTTAAAGTTTGTGTCATATCTGACATGTATGCAAAACTGTCTTGCTGGACACTTAAGTCTTTGGCTCTTGGCACTGAATTTACGGATAGCTCAACATCTATGATCTGTTCTTCTCGGCAATGAATTGCTAGGTAGCTCGGTCTATACTATTTTAGCTCAGCCGCAGTAGTAGCCGACCAAAACTACCTGAATAAATGACTAAGTGTGGACACTAAATGATCAACAAAAACTTAGAGATTAACAATATTAACATAAAAAATATCTTATCTATTAGTTTGTGAGTTATGGATTGTTGTCATTGTGAATTGTAATCAAATATTATTTTAAGGAAGTGAGTCTTCCTTTGGGTTGAGTCCATTGTTGTATTTGAGTAGTGAGCTATAGGTAGTGTGCCTGAATGCGTGTGCATTCCCCTTTGTAATACTCCTAACAAGGTATAATTCTTTTAACATAGTACATCATCTTATGGGTTTGATCTCCACTATGGTTTTTCCCGTAACAAGGTTTCCACATCAAAATCTTGGTGTTATGTGTTGATTGGTGTGTTGTGATCTTGCATTTATGTTTATCATTTAGATCTGAGATAAAGGTTAATAAGCTGGATAAAGTTTGGAGTTTTGGAACACAACTGATTCACCCCCCCCCACCCCCTCTCATTTGTGTTTGTTGCCTTGTTTCTAACAATTTCTATCAAAGATGATTCCTATTTTGGAAGCTTGATCGCTTGAGGAGATCCACGATGCAAGCCTTTAAGAAGGAGAGTCTAAGATTTGAAGGTATTAACTATTCCATATGGAAGGGTCAGACGATTACACACTTGAGATGCATATTACAAGATTATTGGGAAGTCCTTAAGAATTCTTATATCCCTCCTGATAATCTTTCTATTGTGATCCCCGATGAGAAGAAACAATTTGAGTACAATATCAGAGTAACATAAGCCTTGTTGAGAACCCTATTAGATGCAGAATATACAAATGTCATGGAATTAGAGACTGCACATGAGATATGGAAAAAATTAGAGACTTAACATGAAGGAGATGCATGTGTGAAGCAAGCCAAGTTGCAAAGTTTGAAAGGGAAATATGAAACATTGAAGATGAGCGAAGATGAAAACATTACTTCATTTGTGCACAAGGTGACTGAACTTGTTTGTGGAATCAGGTGCACTAGTGGAACATTAGAGGAAAATGAAATTGTTTCTAAGATACTAAGATCCTTGCCTCCTGCTTACAATCACAAGGTAATTTCTATTGAAGAAATCATAACTATGAAAACTGTAAAAAGAGAAACATTGGTTGGTAATTTATCTTCTTTTGAAATGAGAGAATTCAGTGATAGTGTTCTTAAAGTTGAATCTACATTTAAAGCTTTAATTTTTAAGGATAAGAAAAGATATGACCCTGGAGAAAGTTCATCTAAGTATGTACCCAGATATGCTAAGGAATGGGAATAAATTGAGGAAGAAGAAATAAATATTGAAGAACTTGAAGCCCTAATTGTGAAAAGACTACCTAAGGGATCTGGTAAGTATCAAAGAAAATTACCTTTGAAAATTTTTCATGCAATAAGATTGGCCACATTACTTCAAGATGTCCGGATAAAGAGGGTAAGTGCAAGCCTAATAAATTCAAGTCTAAATACCAGAAGAAGTGTTATTATGTTGTTGATGAAGGTGTAACTAATGATGAATCTGAGAATAGTGAAGACGAGATTGTGTTTATTTCTATCAGAGATGAGAATCCTAGTTTCTTGAATGAAGAAAAATCCTTGGTTTCACACGTGGATAAGAAAGATGAATGGGTTATTGAAAATGGTTGTTGACATCACATGAGAGGAGATAAAAGAAAATTGTTGAAGTTGGAGAAGTATGATGGTGGTGTTGTCATATTTGGTAAAAATTTCCCTTGTATGATCAGAGGTAGAGGTTGTGTTACACTTGATGGTAAGAACAATACTGATAATGTCTTATATGTTAAAGGTTCAAGGCATAATATTTTGAGTGTTGGACAACTAGTTGACAAGGGTTACAACTTAGATTTCAAGGATGGAATGTGTAAAATAATTAGAAGCACTAAAATTGAGATTGCATTAGGTACAAAGACTAAAGGTAATGTATTTTATTTTAACAATTCAAAGACTAGATGTATAATTGCTAGAATTGATGAAAATTGGCTGACACAAGAAATTTTGTCATGTGAATTTTGATAACATTGTGAAGATAAGAACTACAAGAGAAGTGAGAGATTTACCTAAATTGTTGAATCATGTTGATGTGATGTGTAAGGAATGTCATTTGGGTAAGCTAACTAAATCTACTTTCAAAAGTAAGACCTATTCTTCAAGTGAATTGTTAGATTTGGTACATACTGATTTTTGTGGCCCTGCAAGAACTAGAGGCTATTATGGATACATGTATTTCATTTTATTCATTGATGATTACTCAAGAATGATGTGGGTTACATTTTTGAAGGAGAAATCTGAATCCTTTGACAAATTCAAGATTTTCAAAGCTATGTTTGAGAGTGAAACATGTATGAAGTTGAAATGTCTATGATCTATTAGAGGTGGAGAGTTTACATCTAGTAAATTATAATGCATTTTGTGAAGAGCATAGAATAAAGAGGAAAATGTATTCTCTCCAAAATCCACAAGGGAATGGTATTGCAAAAAAAAGAAATAGAACTATCCTTGATGCTGCAAGGACTATGATGATTGAAGGAAATGTAGCACAGATCTATTGGAGAGAAGCGGTTAGCACTATAGTCTATACATTGAACCAAGTTCAAATCATGCAAGGTACTGTAAGACCCCTTATGAGATTTGGTATGGTCATGTCTCTACAGTGGAATACTTTAGAATTTTTGGAAGAAAATGTTATATCTGTTATCCAAAATCTAATCATACAACAAAATAGGCACCGAAAGAGAAATTTGCATGTACATGTTATCCAGTTAACACTATCTTACAGGTTTTGATGATTTGCATTCACTTACTACATTTATTATCAGATTGTCATTTTATGTACTCTAAGTATTGATCAAATTATTATACATTCAGAATTCATCATTGATCATTACATTGTGCATTCATAAGAATGTAGTACAAATGTCCTTTGATTCATAATTCATGTTTCAATAAACATAGTACATTGCAAATGAAAGTAAAAAACTGAGGTATGGAATAAGGGTCCCATGCATTGCCTTGTGTTTGTATCTTGTGTCTGCTAGTAGTTCTGTCAAGTCTTCATCTGCATTTAGGKCACTCCCGAGTCTCCATYAGCATTCAGGTCCTTAGGGMAAATATCTGCATGAAAGGGGAAAAAGAAYAATGGTTAGATCCTGATGGATCTAAGCAATGCAAGGAAAAKATTACATACATMAGCTATCTACTTGAATCTGCATATCAATCTGAAGTAATAAATGTAACAAGAAAACATAAATCAGCACTCACTATAAGGTAGTGTTAAAGGGACATGTTTTGAAACATGAAACCTTTCACTTCTAATGTCTATTGTAGTGTATGTTTTCAATTTTGAACATGTCAGATATCTGAATGAAAGGAACTTAATATTTTCATTTGAAGAAACCTTTCTCATGTTTAGTTCAACTTTTTAGTTCATCAAATCACACAAATCAACCAGTATTCATGACTGAATGTATTCTTGCATTCACTCACAAACACTAATTGATGCATATCATGTGATGACCTAATAAATTTAATGTTACTGTGTGTGCAAACGAACAGGCATGCATGACTGAATGCAGGAAACAAAAGGGAAAAGAGTGGATGTCACGAGCCCCTACTCGAACTCCACCTTTTTATGCAGAGGAATGATTATTAGTTGAAAAGGGTTACTGTTCACACACTAGAGGATCACAATTGAAGACACATGAAGGAATCAAAAAGACTACAAGGAAAAGACTTGAACAGAGTATTTGGAAGAATTGAAAGATTCTAATCTGATTTCACTGTTATGCAAATGTTCCAAACTTTGAAAAATGCTGTTACAAGATTATGCAAAATGAAAGAATGATGACAGAATCTAAGCATAAAGCAGAGAATGTGAGAATTGCAAAATGGACAGAGAGTTTCTTTATGCAGAATGTACATCTCAGATTGAGGTTTTGAACAAAATGATATGCATTCATGTTAATGATACTGAGCAAGCATTCATGTAAATCATTGTTTACAGATTAGGGTTTCTATTTAAAATCCATGGGAGTCACGAGCCCGTGCTCGAACCCCATGGATTTTTTTTATTACAATGTTCCAAGATGTAAACAACATGATCCAAACTGTATATGATGCCCTAAAAATGCTCCGGAGTATTCACTAATGTAATCTGTTTTTTTTTTTTTTTTAAAGACAACAAGATATCATCTCACGAGAACATGTTTATGTTTTCCATATTTTATGGCATTTATCTTACAGCAGTAATGATGTTTTATTCTAAAACATTAAGATAGTGTAAATGGTACACCCACAGTCGACATCAAACAGCAGCCAAAGATAATGTAACATGCAGAGAAGTTCATTAAATGAACAAACCAAAAATGACACTTTCTGTCATCATATCGGGTATCTCTCAGGAAGCATCAGTGCAGCTACTGTATATGTAGTATTACAAAGAAATGAAATACACTATTTTATTCAAAAAACCGTAAGTGTATTTATAACATTTATGTGTTTTCAAACAGTTGTTTCAACATATTTTGTAGAGAGAAGACATCATATTTTGTGCTTTATTGTTCAGACAGAAATAAAATAGAGGGTTATAAGACAATAACTTTTCGAACATGCAGAGAAGTTCATTAAATGAACAAAATGATAGAGAAATCAACTTATCTGCAGATGCATGGTGTTCTCCCTCATAAAATCGAAGTGTAACTACAGCAACTAGCATGAAAGGTGTAAATCTTATGACTGAAAGATGTCATAGAGCTCAAAGTTTTGTATACCCACTGCATCTTTCAGTCAAAAGCCTACATATTTAATGTTGATGAAAACCCACATGACAGTTGTTGTCGAGCAGAAAGACCAGATTAGAAATGCAGTGGTGGTAACTCCATGTTACACAACAAGCTGGGGATAAGTCTGAAACTGTGGCAGAGGATATCCCCAGTTCATAGTCGAAGAGTTCGTGTGGTGGCTCCGTGTTACATAGACAGCTGGGGATGAGTTTGAAGTTGTGGGAGAGGATATCCCCAGTTCATAGTCGAAGTTCGTGGGCTTGACACCTCTGCCACAGCTCCAAACCATTCCAAGGTGGCCATGGTGTCATTTACAGATGCAGTGGTGGTTCCAACAAACAAAACCTTCAGATAGACTGTAGATTCAAAACCCGTGGTGGGGATGGATTAAATAACTGCAAGTTCATTGTTCAGTACCATATTTTATGGCACGATATCAGCAAAATCCCAGTATCAAAGCACAAGCTAAATGCAAACTTACAGTTGGGGCTCGAGTTCGAGCAAGATTGAAAGCCGCGGCCTTCAATATGGAGTGAAACTTCAGTTGCATAGACTGATTTTCTTGCATTTCATTCAACAAACTTCAAGTTTTCTTTGCAAGTATGGCAGATTTTACAAATAGATTGCATTTTTTATACATGGCGGCAACTCAGTGAAAGCATAAAACCCTAAGATTCAAATGAGGCCGACAGATGAAATGCAGTGTATTTTACTATCTGTTGAGTTCCGTTGTCAGTAGAGTAAATGCAATGTCAGTGACAGAGCATCGACGTTCTTTCAAAATTGCCACCTTGGTACTTTAAGTGCCTTGATAAATACAGATCACCTCTTCAATGAAAACAGTCATGTCGACACAGCACATCAACTAAACTACAGTTACTTCCTAAGGATCGGCAATGGTGTTTATAACTATGGTCAAGTCAAATGCCGATAGTTAAAAATAAGCTTTGCAAAGTGGAAAAATTAGGTTTTTTTAAAACCCTTTTCTCACATTCAAATTCCATGTGTTCGATCTAAAGGTGATTAGGGTCATTAAAGTGTGGGGTTACTAAACTTAAGTGATTTAAGATGGTTTTTTAAAACCTTATGTTTTGGAGGGAAAGATTTTTGAATCAACCATGTTGGCTATTTAGGGAGTTCGGTTTTTCATTGTTAAGGGGAGTCAAATTGAGGGGAGGAGGATTAGTATTAGTGAATTTTTGAATTCCTACTGCTGAAACTCACTTTTCTTTGTATTCCAATATAGTTACATATGTGTGATTCCATTGTTATGTAAGTGGATTTTATCATTCCTTGACATGATTCTGGAATTCATGAATGTAGTTTGCACACAGACTTTTGGAGGAAAATACAATTTCCTTACATACTCATATTTCTTGTTGTGATCATTGTTCAAAGTTCCTGTTTTCAATTTTCTGCATATAAGAGTGGCCTTTTGTGGAAAGTGCATGTTGTTAATGGGAGGAGTATTGCTTGTGGTGAAAACCCTAGTTATTCATTTTCAATTAACCTATGTATTGATCAGTGAATGATAACTAAAGATCGACAAAATATGATAAGTATAAGTCAGTTTGAAACTTCATAAAAGAGTCTGAATATCCTTGGTGTATCACCTTTCTATTAGGCAAGTTTAGTTACAAATCTCTTTTCTCTTTTCCCAGTTAAGTTTTCAATCAGGAAGTGATATACCATATTTTATAGGAACCGGCCTAGAATCCGGAGATTCCTCTTCACTCATAGCCTACCCACAGCTAGGAGAGGTTTCCATGGTTAGGATGGAACTATCGTGTAGCCCTAATGCTTGAGTTAGGGTGAAACTTCTCAGCCTAAACAGTTTTTGGCATGCCCGGTGGGACGGTGAACTGCTTCTCAGTTCTGATTTAGTTCTTATGATTGCTCAGTGTGGATTTTAATGAGTAGAAATCCAACAAGAGAAAACAAGCAAGGATTTGTGTACCAAGAGTTACAGACAAGCAGAAGAGGAGGAAGATCATCCAGAGGTGGAAGAACATCACAAGATCCAAGAGGTGCATTGTTAAGTTCAAGTTTTTCTTCATTTGATAATCCAATTTTTGAAGATCAAGCTGTGAATTTAGAAGAACTTGAAGTAATTATTGAAGAAATCAGTATTCCTGAAGATCTGAGTATTCCTACTCATTCTGGATTAGAATTTTTGAGTATCAAGGATCTGTCTATAAATAATTCTGTCTTTGGAGCTTCTACAAGTGTTACTACAGCAAATCCTCATAATTTGAAGACTTACCAAAGGAAGGCAGTTCAGCATACTCAGACTCCTATTGTACCTACTATTCAGCAGCAAATACCACCAATAGCGGGAATGGCAAGGAATCTGCCTTTTGTTCCTTTTGATCAAGGTAGTCCTCTCCACATTGCAAATCACAATAATATACCATTGGCTGCCTTGAAAGGCTTGCCATCTTTTACTGGAGAAGGTCAA
>MU227415.1:288804-322325 GCA_018584345.1 Thuja plicata
TATATATATATCCTTTCATGAGCCATTGACATTTCGATCTAGTGTGCAAAAAATTAACCATAGAATTTAAATGTGGGTAATCAAGGATGAATTAATGTGAAAACCATGTTAAGCCAAGGTTAACTCCAAGGGAAGATATAACCTAGTTGTTATGTGTTTATTTAGTAAACATAATGTTTGAATTTTGTATTAATTTGGCTTTCTATGTGTGTAGTAATGTGATGTGTTTTCTTTTGTGGTGTTAATTGACACATGTACATGTGAGTTGGCATGACCTAGTGAGTTGGATTTGGTTAGTTTCTTACCTTAGAGTGACCTTGTAGTGTCCCTAGGTTAGGTATCTTAGTTTTTGTGCCCTTGGAGGGAATCCCATTTTGAATTTTCGCAAGCCAACTCATAGTGGACTTTTGGGGGGTTAAATCGAGCCCTAAGGGTTAGTTAGGGATGGATTTAGATAGCCCAATAGGTGTACTATGGGTTGGGGGTTAAATTTTGACCAAGAGAATGCCCAAACCTCAATTTTGACCTTTCAAAAAGTTCCTTCTTTGAGAGTGACGAATTTGAAGGTTTGTACAATCATCTTGAGGGTTAGGTAGAGAGTTAGGTAAGATTTTCCTTTTAGTGGAATTTTGGAGGAGTTTGGAGGTTGATTGCCCACTCTCAAAACTTGGAGACTTCTAGGTCAAGTTGGTGATTTTGGTGAAGGAAGGAGAAAGTCAAGGGAGGGAAAAGCTCAAATCAACTTTCATTTTTCCTGTTTCTTGGAGCAACGTTGGTTCTCCTATGATAGAATAATCATGTTCTTGTTTTGTGTATTTTGTATGTGAAAATGTAGTAATGTAGTATGTGAATATTTAAGCTTGTTCATGGTTTTCCTTATGTTTTCCTTTTCTTGTTTTTGCTTTGTTTCGTTACGGGTGTGCAAGGTCATACTCACCCTTGGGAGGAAAGAGAGACTTGAGGGTGAAGGGTTTTGGGTAATGCCCAAATAGTGTAGAGTCTCTCCTCATGGAGGAGAGGGATATGGCATGAATTATGGGCTCCATGTTGTCATTTGATGTACTACACATTTGGGAGTGATAAGAGAATAATTTGTATGTGAAATAGGGGAATGTTGTTGTGATATTGCCCATGTGAGGAATTTCTCTTGGAGCTAATGAGCCTTGTTGAAGGCATGGTTATTCTGTATTTGGAATTATCCTATTTGGGTTCATGTTCCACCTTCACCCCTCTTCATGGGTCCAAGGTGATCCATTGTGCAAACCATGAGAAATGGGTGTTTATGTAAAAATGTGTTTTGTGGTTTTCTTGTGCTAGAATGATTGTTCCCATCCATTCTTGGCTCCCTAATCTCGAGGGTGGTCTTATAAAGACCTAGGTTGGGAGGTGAGCCTCCATGGTCAACCTATTTGTTCTTGCAGATTTTTATTACAAATTTTATTCATGTGGAAAAAGGCTTTGGTTCTTGGAAAAAGAAGAGAGGAGTGACTCTTGTTCTATTTTCAAGTTGCAGATTTTTTTTAAATATGTAAAATAAATGTAGTCTTGTAGTTGTTTGTATACTTGTAGAAAAGAATCCCATGTGCATGTTTCATTTTGTAAAATTTTCATTGTGCATAGAGTAGTAATGTTCTAAAAAAAATCCCTATTGCAAAGAAAAGAGAATCATTTGTATGTAGATGTTAAAATGGAGGAAATAAAGCACTTGCTGATGTATCGTTTCCATTAAAAAAATAATACATTTTATTGATGTTTTAAAGGAACCCAAATAAAGGAAATTTAAATGTTTTATATGGTTGCCCTGATTATCTAAGTTGAAAAGAAAATACATCTATATTGTTGTTTTGAAAATATAAAAATAAAGTCATGTTTCTTCCTTTAGCATTGTTGGACTAAAATTTATACCAATATCCTTCAAAGTTTATTGCATCCATAATACCTTAGTACAACATGAGGATGTTGCAATGTATTCTGATTTAGCATTTGATAGCGTTACATGATCCTTCTTTCTTGACCAAGAAACCAACCGGGAGCCAAGAAAATAAGCTCTACCACTAGTACTTCTCTGGTTATCCAAACAACCGGCCCAATCTACACCAGTATAAGTTGTCAGTGTAAAATTAAAAAAAAAACTTGAATACCATAATCAAAACTCTTTTGTTCACTTCAAATATCTGAAAATTGTCTTTACTTCCATAACATGTAATTCTTTCGGTTCTTGCTAAAATTTGGCTACCAAACATACTTCATACATAATATATGCTCTAGCAATAGTCAGATACAACACTCCTCCAATCATTGACTTGTACTTACTTACATTATCCTTTAATCAATTGTCTTCCTTAGTAAACTTACATCTGGTAATAATAGGAATATATACGGGTTTAGAACTCTCCAAACCAAACACATTCAACAATTCCTTGACATACTTGGACTGAAAAATAAAATTTACTTTACTATTCTAATTTACTTGGAAACAAAGAAATAAATTAAACTCACCAATCATGAACATCTCAAATTCCTTTTACATCTCGTCTGCAAATTTCCTACACAAGTCATTCTTTCCTCTAAAAAAATGTTATCAACATAAACCACAACAATCAAAATATGATCTGAATAAATTTTTTAATATAGATTACTATCTACTGACCCTTTCTAAAATTCTTGTCCAATCATATATTTATCCAATTTTCCATACTAGGCCTTGGGTGTCTGCTTCAATCCATACAATGCCTTCTTCAATCTGCACACAATATTCAGATTCCTTTCTGATCTGAATCTTTCAGGTTGTTAAATGTAAACTTCTTCCTTCATCTCTCCATTCAATAATGTTGATTTAACATCCATTGGATAAACCTTGACATCTTTTAATGTTGCAAATGCAAGGAATATTCAAATCATCTCCATCTAGGAAACAAGGGCATAAGTCTCATCAAAATATATGCCTTCAATCTTAGCGTAGATTTTGCATACTAACCTTGACTTATTCATCATTACCTTGCCATTCTCATCCAACTTGTTTTGAAAAATTCATTTAGCACCAATAACATTTTTATCAACCACTATGGGCACAAGTTCCCAAGTCTAATTCTTCTCTATTTGATCAAGTTCTTCTTTCTTTTCTCTTACCCAGTTCTGATCATTATAGACATCTTCCATAGTCTTAGGCTCAATTTTTGAAAGTAAACATAATAGAACTTTCTCTTGTGTTTCTCTACTTCTACTAAGAACTCTATTCTTATCACCAATAATATGATTCTCAAAGTAATTTCTTTGTACATACCTTGGTGTCTTAGTTGTAGATGTCAGAGCCTCCCTTTTTCTCTTCCTCATATTTCTTGTCTTCCTTTCCTATGTCCTCTATATCAGACTCATATTCAATGTGTTTCTCAGGAGTCTTCTGAAAATATTCATCAACCTTCACATTCACACTTTCAACAATATTATTCGGTCTCTTTTTGTAACACTGGTACGCTTTTCTCCTTGTAGAGTATCTCATAAATATACCTTCATCTGCTATGTTGTCAAATTTTCCAAGATTGTCCTCATCTTTCTGAATATAGAAACTACTTCCAAAAATATTCAAATACTTCATTGTAGGTTCTCTTCCATTCCATAGCTCATATGATGTCTTTCCATACTTCTTTTGGTAAATTACTCTATTAAATGTGTACATAGCTATATGTACTTCTCTCCAATAAACCTATAGTAAACTTGCTTCCTTCATCATCATCCTTGTTTATTCCTGTATTGTTTGATTCATTCTTTCTACTACACCATTCTTCTGTGGTGTTCTAGCTATTGAAAATTGTCTCTTGATACCATGTTTCTCACAAAAATTATCAAACTCATCAGATGTAAACTCTTCTCCTTTATCAGATCTCAAAAATTTGATCTTATTACCACATTGATTTTCAACTCTTACTTTAAAAATCTTGAACTTCTCAAATGCTTATAATTTTTCTCTTAGAAATGCAACCCAAGTTAATCTTTAATAATCATTAATAAAGAGTATGAAGTATCTCTCACCGTGTAAACTCTTTTTTCTGGTAAGACCACACAGTTCAAAGTGCACTAGATCTAGTAAACTAGTAGATGGATAATCTTTAGCCTTGAATGATTCTCTTCTCTTATTTCCATCCAGATATCGTTAAATGAAAACATTGTTTGGTTTACACAATCTAGGTAAGTCTATTACAACACATGATAAACTAATTCTTACCAAGTTATCAAAATTAATGTGGCACATCCTTTGGTGCCAAAGCCAACTGTCATCAGTTTAAGAGAGTAAAAATCCTTCTATAGCTCCTTCAAGTTGGTACATGTTCCTTCATGTCCTTTTGTTAACTACAATCACTGCTCTTGATATTTTATGAATCTCACATTATTCATTCTTGAACACAACATCGTAGCAATTCTCACACATCTTTCTAACACTCAAAAGATTGTTACACAAACTCTTCACGTAATATACTTTTTAGTGTTTACTTTACATCAAAAGTAATTGAACCTCTACCAACAATATATGTTGTCTTATCATCACCAAATCTAAACAGAGCACCATCATATTTCTCAAGTGTTACACATTTAATTTTATCACCAATCATATGATTTGAACAACCACTATCAATGAACCATTCACTCTTGTTCCTTATATCATACAAAGTGGTCTCAACATTATCATCAACCTCCAAAAAAATGTTAGAAATATCAATCTCTGGTTTTTCTTCTTCAGCGTAGAATAGACAATATATTGTTTCTGACTCATCATCTAAAATACTAGAATCTTCATTAACATAGTAAGATTTCATATTGATCTTCCTAAATTTTTTCCTAGGACTTTTCTCTAGAAACCTAGTATCCAAATGACCAATCTTTCCACATCTAAAGTACTTAAGAGGTAACATACATTTTTACTTGCCAATACCTTTCTTCAGCTTCCTTGCAAATTTCACTTCCATCTCATCTAAATCTTCATCACCATCTGGATCTTCCTCTGATTTTGGGCCTTTAAATGTTGTCTCAAATTTTCTCTTCTCTTTGTCTAATTTCCTCAATTCAAATAAAGTCAGGGTGCCAAACAATTGCTCTTTGGTAAAAATTTGTAGATCATAAAATTATTCAATTATTGAGATCTTGTCATTGTAAATATCTGGTAGGGACGTCAAAATATTTTCCATAACATCTTCAGCTGTGATATTACCTCCTTGATTTTTGACTTCATTCACTGCATTGTCAACCCTCTAAAATTAGCTTCTAATGTCTTCACCTTCTTCTATTCTTAGATTCTCATAATGTCGCTTAGCTTTTATCTTCTTGGATAACTTAAATCTATCATTGCCTTCATAAATCTCTTTTAACTTTTCCAAAACTTCATGAGAAGACTTTAATGAAATAATCTTGGCTAACTCAGTCTTTAATAAACTACAAAAGACTGCATACCTTTATTTCTCATTCTCCTCATAGGCTATGATTTCATCTGGAGTAGTGAGGCCATTCTGAGGTAACATATACTTCTTCTCCACATGATTTCAGGTGGTTTAACTGATCAATATCATATATCTTCTCATATTCTCCTTCCATGAATTGTAGTTAGATCCATCAAATATAGAAATGTTCAGCTTGTGCGCCATCAAATCTTCCTCAAGTGGTTAAGCTATTCACCAAGGAACCAAGATCTGATACCAATTGTTGAACATATCGAATAACTAAGAGGGGGGGTGATGAATCAGTTATTTACAAACACTTACTAAAACTTTTACTAAACCAATAAGCACTTAAACCATTCATAAACTTATAATAGATATAAACATGAAAGCACAAAACCATCAACATAATGAACACCATAATTTACGTGGAAACAATGCCATGAAGAAGCTAATTCTCATGAAATGAACATTGATTAAGGTGATTTTTACAAGGGCTCGCTCCCAATTTTCTCACTATGGGTTGGCTCACTGTCGATTGGGGTTCACTACCCAAAAATAAGAAAGGCTTTGGCTCACTGTCGATTGGGTTCACTAACCAAAAATAAGAAAGGCTCACTGCCAATTACAAATATAATAAATACCAATACAAATGGGCTCATTACCAAAATATAAGAAATGAAAGAAAGAATCCACCACTAAATTCACTATCTCGGATAATATGCAATGCAAAAATGATATTAAAGTCTGCTACCAATTGCATCAACCCGCACATACATCAACACATAGATCTTTCCTTGTCAGATTCACATGCATATCGCATATTACTTCCATCCAAGAAACACACCAAAAATTGAGAATATCACTCTTCTTATACTGTTCAATACCATCAACCAAGTCAGCCTAAAAGATTTGAAATAGATCACACCAAAACATTTATGTGGTGGTAAGGAATAAAACATGGACCACCTCACTCAATACAACATGCTTCACACATACCAACACACTACACAATCTCTGAGATCTTTGGTACCAACGGATAAGATCTATACATTACAATTCAAATGCATTTACCGAAGCACAACAAACACATACAAGATAAGACCAATCAAAACAAATGTTTGATCATATGTTGCACACTAAAAGAGACCAACACCAACATGATTAATAATAAACATTTAAAGAATACCCATCGGTGAACACTTCTACCGATACACGTCTAACGATAGCCAAATCATAGATCAACCACACCTATACATTGGATATGCTAACATTAGTGACAACCATTAATGAAAAGAACAAAAATAGCATCAACCTCACATTCTAAGTAAAAATACCCTTATTTCAAGAAATCAAGGATGTACCGATTTATAGTAAAGCAATAAGGGATGCTTGTCTTAAAAAAGATTGAGGAAGAGGAGAGATCCACAAAAACATCATGTAATGGGTAAAATAGCCTATATAATGCTAGGAAAAATTATTGCACCCAAATATGCTAACCCTAGTAGCCGGGTAGTAGGAGTAACTATTAATGGCACCTTAATTGAGAATTCGCTAATTGATTTGGGAGCTTCCATCAATGTTATGACTAAAGATATACTACTGTAGCTTAATCTTACCAACTTAAGACCAACTCCTATTTTCCTACAATTAGAAAACAGTTCTAATGTCAAACCAAATGGAATTATTGAGTATCTTGTTGTCACTTTGGACTCATGGGAGTACCCTATTGATTTATGATTATATCTCGTAAAGCTACTTTGGGAGGATATCCTATCATCCTAGGGAGACCATGGTTAGAAACAACATATGCCTAAATATGATGTATATCAAGAGATATGACCATCTCCCATAAATATTGATGCAGCAGTGGCAAGCGGAAGCCTTCAATCAGTGAGCAAGAGGTAAGTTTCAAAGATCAATACCTAAGATGACAGGGTCAAATGGAAAGCTTCAAAGATCTCAATCACCCAAATGGGATCTAAGTGCTCAAATACCTATCACAAGTATCCAAAAGGACCAGGAGAAGGTTATAACAACCTCAACTATCAAATGTAACCTAATCACTAGGTTCACCAAAGTCCTAAGTACCAATAACCAAGGATCCACCAAGAGGTCCCTTTAACTTGATAGACAATCAAACCCCAAGAAATGGATACTAAGACTAGGGGTGGCCTACAATCACTGCTCTAGCCTGTTTAGGTCTTATTTTTATAGTTCCAATGGTTCTTTCATTCAACAGCAACCCATAACATCAAGATGCTTCATAGTCTAAGGATTTGGCTTGTAGCCTTTTTCAGAGGGTTTTTTAAACATAAGTCAAAATGTTTCCAAAGGAAGTATTGAATTGGTCAAGGATTCTGATACCCTTTAAGGCTTTACTAAAAATATCCAAGCACCAAGGATTGGAGGCAAACAGAGGACGCTGTTGTCACAAGTTTTAGACCAGGCTAATAGGCCTAATTAGGACTCCAAATGCACTACAAGTGTTCTTTCTCCTATGAAAAAACACAAAATAAGCATGGATGCATGTGTGGACATGTAAAAAAACTCAGAATCTAGGATTTGAGACCTTGGTGAATCCCCAACCAAAATCTATAGTGAATGTCCTAAGTCACAGATTGGTGCACACATGAGATGTACACCTAGGGTCTTGTGGCAAACTCATTTCTCTGCATATCTACACTTCTAACCTAAAGATAATGAAAATTCATTGGAAAAGGATGAATTCCACCAATGGGCATCAATTTCCCATGGTGGAATTGGTCCAAACAATCAAGCCCTAGGTGAACCTTGGTTTTAAGCCTTAAATCCAGGCAGTCTCACTAAAAACCTAATATCTTGCAAACTAAGACAGATCAACACATGGGATCAAGTGAAAATGGAAGAAGACTCAAGGCTTCACCTTTTGGAATCACTGTTTCATGCCCTCACATCTGTACCTATCCGTACAAGAGCATTGTCCTCTGAAATCTATAGAAAAATGGTTTATTTTATTGATTCAAAATGCCAAAATACATGTTCTACCTTCCACCCACCTAAAAGGGCTAGTTGAAGGCTTCCCCTATCGGTTCCAATAGATTTTTAAAAAATTTGACCATTGGGGGATCTAATTACAACTTTTGGCAAAATTTGTCAAAGTTTCTTGTGCAACTTTGCTTTCTAGGAGACCAAACTTGGTCTAGACCTAATCTAGTGATCCAACATGGTATTAAAACATCAAAAACATGAAAATGCTAAAATCCTATGATTTTAGGCCCTTTGACCACTTTTGACCATAGTTAGCCAGGGACTTATAGTTGTGTCAATCCTGGAACTAGGCCTTACAACTTGGTCTAGGTGCCTAACTGATGTAACTAGACTAAACTAGAAATGTTTAGGATTGTTAGGGTCTTTGTTTGTTGAGTCTAGAGTAGGTGCTCCTACACCATACTCCCCTTGATTTTTAAAACTCAAGTTCCTACTTGAGGATAACTGCTCCACTGAAGTCCCATGTTGGTTGATTTGATCTTCATTCAACCATGTAGCATCTATGTTAGGGAGTCCCTTCCATTTTAGTAGGTACTGCATATACTTCTTGGTTCTGGTATGCCTTAGTAACTTTGTGTCCAAAATTTCTTCTAACTCCACTTGTTTTCTTTGGGGAAGATCAGTCACATAGTCTTCATTGTTAGTGGTTGTTTCCTCACCTTGTTCATTCATTGCATCTGTTGTAGCTTTATATGGTGTGAGGTCTGCCACATTGAAGATTGGGGATATTTGCAAAGTTAGAGGAAGGGAGATTTCATAGGCGTTCTCACCCATTTTGTTAAGTATGCTGCAAGGGCCTACTTTCTTCATTTGTAGTTTGGAGTATCTACCTTTAGGTAGTCTCTCCTTTCTTAGGAAGGCCCAAACCCTGTCTCCTACTTTGAAGTGGACCTCTCTCCTTCTTTTGTCAGCATTTTCTTTGTACTTTAAACTAGATTTTTGCAATGTTTCTTTGACTTGCTACTGCACCTTTGTGATGAGTTCTGCCAATTCTTGGCCTTGTGCACTGATTTTGAAATCAGAGGGGAGCTCCATCAGATCCAATGGTCCTTTGGGGTGCAAACCATACACTGCTTGGAATGGAGTTTTACTGATTAACCTATTTATAGAGTCATTGAAGGCAAATTCTGCTTGGGGTAGAATTGTATCCCAACTTTGTGAGTATTTCTTGGTTAGCCATCTTAAAAGATTGCCTAGGGACCTATTTACTACCTCAGTCTGCCCATATGTCTATGGGTGATAGGAAGAGCTATAGGTGAGATTTGTACCCAACTTCTTGAAGAGTGTCCTCCAAAAGTGCCCTTGGAACTTTACATCCCTATCTGATACAATTGTCTGTGGTAAGCCATGAATTCTAACTACTTATTTGAAGAAGATATTGGCTATATGAGATGCATCATTTGTGCTCTTGCATGGCACAAAGTGGGCCATTTTGCTGAACGTATCCACTATGACAAACACACTACCAAATCCTTGCTTGGTTTTGGGCAGTCCCATTACAAAATCCATTGAGATGGACTCCCAAGGTCTTGAAGGGATTGGTAAGGGTTGGTAGAGTCCCTGATTTGTTGTCATTCCTTTAGCTTGCTAGAAGATTGTGCAAGTCTCTATAAACTTCTTAACATCATTGTTCAACTTAGGCCAAAAATAGCTCCTCTTCACCATGTCTGCTGTCTTGTCAATGCCAAAGTGACCTCCTAGGCCACCACAATGATTTCCCCTTACTATGTTTGTCCTCATTGAGCACTTTGGTATGCATAGTTGTGCTCACTTGAATAGAAGCCCATTCTGAATCAGATATTCAGAGAAATCAGTGTGATATTTGCCCTCCATTTTTGTGCAAATCTGATATACTTATGCAAAATTAGAGTCATCCAGGTACAAGTGTTTGAGGGACTCAATTCCCACACTTTGTAGTTGAACTTCTTCAATAAGACAAATCCTTCTACTAAGGGCATTAGAAAATTTGTTTGCCACACCCTTTTTATGCTTAATGTTGAAGGTATAGGCCTGCAATTGCTCTACCCATTTGAGATGCTTTACTGAAAGTTTTTCTTGTGAATTGAGGAAGCTTAATGCATGATTGTCAGTGTAGACTACAAACTCTTTTGGGATCAAATAGTGCCTCCATTTCTTGAGGGCTTGGACCATGGCATAGAGCTCTAGGTCATAAGTGGGGTACTTTCTTTTGGCTTCATTCAATGTCTCTGAGAAGAAAGCAACTGCCCTACCTTCTTGGCTTAGGACTGCTCCTATAGCTAAATTGCTTGCATCTGTCTCCACAGTGAAGACCTTGTTGAAATCAGGGAGGACCAAGATAGGGTATTGGGAAACTCTATTCTTCAAGTATTGGAATGCACCATTGGCTTCCTTTGTCCATGCAAATTTAGTCTTCTTTCCACCTTTGATTGTTTCAAGCATTGGTGCACATACATGACTAAAATTTTTTATGAACTTCCTATAGAATGTTGCAAGCCCATGGAAGCTTCTTAAATCACCTTGATTCTTTGGTGGAGGCCAATTAATGATTGCATCTACCTTCTCAGGATCCATCTTGAGGGTACCTTGTGAAATAAAAAAACCTAGGAATACTAGTTCCTTCCTCATAAACATGCATTTTTCCAAGTTGATTACCAACTTGTGCTGATGGAGTCTTCTTAGTACTTGTTCCACATGATCAAGATGGTCTTCCTTGCTATGACTGAATATTAGTATGTCATCAAGGTAAATAAAAACAAATTTTCCAATAAAATCAATGAATATCTCATTCATAAGCCTCATAAAAGTGCTAGGGGCATTGCTTAAGCCAAAAGGCATTACTAACCATTCAAACAAAACTTCAGTAGTCTTGAATGCTATATTCCATTCATCTCCTAGTCTGATTCTGATTTGATGGTACCCAGACTTTAAGTCTATCTTGGTGAAGTAGCAAGCACCTCCAAGTTGATCCAACAGGTCCTCAATCCTTGGCATGGAGAACCTATATCTTATTGTGATCTTGTTTAGGGCCCTACTATCCATGCATAACCTCCATTTACCATCCTTTTTAGGGGCCAAGACTGATGGTACTGCACATGGGCTGAGACTCTTTTGAATGAGTCCTCTTTCCATCAATTCGGTGACCTGTTTTGAAATCTCTGCATGTTGCAATGGTGTCATTTTGTATGGTTCCTTATTAGGTAGGGATGAGCCTGGTATGAGGTCTATTTGATGACGAATGTCCCTAATGGGAGGGAGGCTAGTGGGCAGGTCACTAACAGTGACATTTTTTTACTTTTGCAGTAGTTTTAAGACTTCATTTGGTATGGGCTCCTTTTGTTTAGAATTGATATTATCTTTGGGCTTTGAGATTAAGACAAATGGCTCTATATCAGATTCTTTCAAGGTTTTTATCATCTCCTTCTCTCCCATGATGATCACAGTGGGTTCTTTTGCACATTTGTTATCTGGTAGGGGCTTCATAGTAAAGGTCTTCCCATCTTTAGTGATGGAGTAGGTATTCTTCCTACAATGGTGTATGGCATCTACATCAAATTTCCAGGGCCTGCCTAGAAGGATGTGTGAGGCATCCATTTCAACCACATCACAAAGAACTTTGTCCTTAAAATCTGCAATTGAGAATTCTATCTATGCTTGTTCTGTTACAAGAGTTTTTTGGCCTCTTGTTAACCATGAAACATGATAGGGGCAGGGGTGTGGCATTTTAGAGAGGTTTAATTTTTGGACCATTTCACAAGATACAAGATTTTCAGTTGAACCAGAATCTATAAGTAGATTGCATACCTTTCCATGACACTTGATTTTTGTTCTGAAGAGATTTTTCCTTTTTGGAGGTTCTTGGGTTTGTGGCACTTGAAGGAAGACCTACCTCATCATCAAGCATACTCCTTCCTCTAGTTCCAAGTCTCTAGCATCAACATTGTCTTGTTGTTTATCTTCTTGGACAAGTTGTGCTCTCCTCTCACCTTGGTTGTTGTTGTGTCTCTTCTCAGGGCATCTTCCTGCATGGTGTCCCATTTGAATGCACTAGTAACATTTCAATGGTCCATTACCTCTTCCTGAATTTGTCCTTCTTCTATTGAAGGGCCTCCTTCCTCTATAGTTTCCTCTTGAATTAGAGTCACTATTTTCTTTGTCTCCTTGGTCAGGGGTCTTGCTTCTGCTGCCACTACTTTGTCCCTTGTTCCAAGAGTTGCCTTTGCCTCTAAATTTATTCCCACTATCATTACTCTTCCCTTTGCCAAAGTCTTGTTTTATCTTCCATTTTTCCTCTACCTTGAGTGCCATTTGATAGCACTTATTGACTGTGGTAGGGCAGTGTAGACTTAGCTCTTCTTGAATAGATACTTTCAAGCCATTCATATACCTTGCTAGCTTTTCTTCCTCATCTTTAGCCATATTGGTCTTCATACATAGTTTCAAGAACTCCTCGGTATATGAGCCTACATCCATGTCCTTTTGTTTTAGAATTCGCTTCCTCCTATGGAGTTGTACCCCATAGTCCTCAGGTACATATGTCTCTTTGATCAATGCTATCATCCTATTCCATGAATTGGTCATGTTCTTCCCATTCTTCACCCTCTCTATTTGGATGAAGTTCCACCAAGTTAGGGCTGCCCCATTTAACTTGGATCTTGCCACCTTTACCCTCTATTTTTTAGGGATGTCCTCACATTCAAAGAATGTTGTCAAAGCCTCTATCCAATCCAAGGCTAGATCAGCATTCATCTTGCCATTGAAGACTGACAAATCTATCTTCTCCTCCATGGCTCTCCTTCCCATGGGTTTCAAAGCATCTATGAAAGGTATTTGGTCTGTAGGGATAGGTTGATCAGGATCATCCTCCTCTTCTTCACTCCCTTATTCATTTTCAGACCCATCTTTGTCCTTGTCATCAAGCTTCTTCTCAAGTTCTTGAAGTCTCTTGGTTAAGGCCTTATTTTAAGCCTTTTGCTCTCTCACCATCTTTTCCAACTCACTATTTGTGACCCTTGTAGGGATCTCCTCATTCTCAAGATCAGACATAGCTCTGATACCACTTGATGCAGCAGTGGCAAGCAGAAGCCTTCAATCAGTGAGCAAGAGGTAAGTTTCAAAGATCAACACCCAAGATGACAGGGTCAAATGGAAAGCTTCAAAGATCTCAATCACCCAAATGGGATCCAAGTGCCCAAATACTTATCACAAGTATCTAAAAGGACCAGGACAAGGTTATCACAACCTCAACTATCAAATGTAACCTAATCACTAGGTTCACCAAAGTCCTAAGTACCAATAACCAAGGATCCACCAAGAGGTCCCTTTAACTTGATAGACAATCAAACCCCAAGAAATGAATACTAAGACTAGGGGTGGCCTACAATCACTGCTCTATCCTGTTTAGGTCTTATTTTTATAGTTCTAATGGTTCTTTCATTCAACAGCAACCCATAACATCAAGATGCTTCATAGTCTAAAGATTTGGCTTGTAGCCTTTTTCAGAGGGTTTTTTAAACATAAGTCAAAATGTTTCCAAAGGAAGTATTGAATTGGTCAAGGATTGTGATACCCTTTAAGGCTTTACTAAACATATCCAAGCACCAAGGATTGGAGGTAAACAGAGGTCATTGTTGTCACAAGTTTTAGACCAGGCTAATAGGCCCAATTCGGGCTCCAAATGCACTACAAGTGCTCTTTCTCCTATGCAAAAACACAAAATAAGAATGGATTCATGTGTGGACATGTAAAAAAACTTAGAATCCAGGATTTGAGACCTTGGTGAATCCCCAACCAAAATCTATAGTGACTGTCCTAAGTCACAGATTGGTGCACACATGAGATGTACACCTAGGGTCTTGTGGCAAACTCATTTCTCTACATATCTACACTTCTAACCTATAGAATATAAAAATACATTGGAAAAGGATGAATTACACCAAGGGGAATCAATTTCCCATGGTGGAATCAGTCCAAACAATCAAGCCCTAGGTGAACCCTGGTTTTAAGCCTTTAATCCAGGCAGTCTCACTAAAAACCTGATATCTTGCAAACTAAGACAGATCAACACATGGGATCAAGTGAAAATGGAAGAAGACTCAAGGATTCACCTTTTGGAATCACTATTTCATGCCCTCATATCCGTACCTATCTGTACAAGAGTACTGTCCTCTAAAATTTGTAGAAAAATAGTTTATTTTATTGATTCAAAATGCCAAAATACATGTTCTACCTTCTACCCGCCTGAAAGGGCTAATTAAAGGCTTCCCCCATCGGTTCCAACTGATTTTTAAATAATCTGACCGTTGGGGGCTCCAATTACAACTTTTGGCAAAAAGTTGTCAAAGTTGCTAAGCAACTTTGACAACATTTTGTGCAACTTTGCTTTTTAGGAGACCAAACTTGGTCTAGACCTAATCTAGTGATCCAACATGGATCTAAAACATCAAAAACATGAAAATGACTAAAATCCTATGATTTTAGGCCCTTTGAACACTTTTGACCATAGTTAGCCAGGGGCTTATAGTTGTGCCAATCCTGGAACTAGGCCTTACAACTTGGTCTAGGTGCCTAACTGATGTAACTAGGCTAAACTAGAGATGTTTAGGATTGTTAGGGTCTTTGTTTGTTGAGTCTAGAGTAGGTACTCCTGCACCAAATATATCACTAAAATGCTAGTTTGTACCCTATAGCTCAACCACACGGGGAGCTTGATTAGCCTATTTGGAAATACTTAGGGGAGGAATATGAAGATTAATTCAATTCTTTGGAAACCCTCATGATGATTGATAGAATTCATTTCATGAAAATCCAAGGTGATGATCAAGTTTTGTCCCAGATTATGCAGAGTGATTTTGAAATAGAAAAAATAATAGACACTTCATTGGCTTGTTCATAATTATGTTTATTGTAGACATTTATGCCATTAAAGTCTTCTTTGTCAGCTTATCCTACAACTTCACATTTTTTGCATACATTATTACCCCATGAAATCAAAATTTCAAGTATTAATGAGGCATTTATGGTTGAACTTACCAAGTAGATAGGAGTATCACCAATAAACCATTTGAACATTCATAGTAGTCTCAGCATGGATAAAAAAAAACCCTACTTGGTCTTCTATACTCACATAAAGATTCTTTTGAACGGGACTATATAGATATGAAGAAATTGGATCCAAAACTCTACACACATAGGATATACATCAAGAATGATAGAAGACCTATAAAAGTACCTCAGAGACTCAACCCTACACTCAAAGAGAGTAAAAGTGTAATCACAAATTGGATGCAATTTCATATATCCAATATTTAGCAGTGGTTGAATGGGTTTCTCCCCTGGTCATTGTTCCTAATAAAGGAGGGAAGTGGAGATTATGTATGGATTACAGAGAGCTAAATTCATAAACCAAGTAGGATCAATTTTCAGTACCCTTCATAGATCGAGTCTTGGATTCTCTGGTGAGGAATAAGTATTTCTCATTTCTTGATGGCTTCAGTGGGTATAATCAGATTAAGATTGCACTAGAGGATCAGGAGAAGACCACTTTTACATGTCAATGGGGAACCTATGCATACTTTGTTCTACCATTTCCAATACACCAAAAACTTTTCAAAGGGAAGTAATTAGCATTTGTTCAAGTATATCTCACAATTGCATGGAGATATATATGGATGAATTTTCCACTTATGGGGAATCCTTCCAAGAAGCACTAACCAGTTTTAGACAAGTGTTACAAAGATGTAAAGATCACAATCTCTCACTAAATTGTGAAAAATGTTTCCTTATGATGCAAGAAGGAGTGGTCTTAGGACACTATATCCAAGTTGATCCTACTAAAATTGAAGTCATCAAAGGTCTTCCAACACCCACTAGAAGCAAAAATATGCCAATGGTTTTCTAGGACATGTACGCTATTATAAAGGTTCATCAATAATTTTAGTCAAATAGCTGGACCTTTGTATGCCCTATTGACAAAAGATGCAGATTTTCAATGTGCCTCATATTTTGAGTATACATTTTAGAATATTAAAGCTATTATGATATTGCTATCAAGATTCAAATATGTAGTTTTTTGAGTCAAACTCATTGACCCATGTTTCATGAGTAGTGGTTCACAAGAACCCATCTCTCATGAGAATGAATGGAACACTTAGAACTCATTGCATCTAGGTGATGCTCACAGAGGTGAAGCAGTGAGACTTCCTGGGAGGTCACCCATCCTAGTACTACTGTAGCTCGACATGCTTAATTATAGAGTTTTCTCCATGCTTAAATCCACTCAGCTTTCAAATGGGGATGCAAGCTAAGTGGGTTTGAACATGGAGAAAATTTTGTAGTTAGGCATTCTCAAGTTAGAGTAGTACTGAGATGGGTGACCTCTCAGGAAGTCTGAGTGCTTCACCTTTGTGAGAATCACCTAAATGTAATGAGTGCTAAGTGTTCCATTCATTCTCATGGGAGATGGTTTCGTGTGAACCACTACTCGTGAAACATGGGTCAATGAGTTTGACTCAAAAAACTACATAGTTGAATCCTGATAGCAATACCACAATTTGACTTGATGTGGAAAATATCTCCTACTTATCATCATAAAACTATTTTTACTCAAGCTCTTGTTCTTAAGGAACCCTCAAGACTTCCCTTGTATCTTATCACTCCTAAAGATTTTATGTTTTTCTATCAAACTGCCACACCTCAACATACAAATTTATTTTGTGCATTTTATTTGCACAACTATGTTGTACCATTTGATTCAAGGTGGAATCCATTATTATCCATTAGGGACATCCAATTGAGAGATTACATGTCCTATGTACAAATGAGAATATTAAGAGTGAACAATGTAAGGAATGTGAATATATGTAACAGAATGTTCCTTTATCTCTCAGAGTTAAAGATGATGACCTTGATAGGATATTTTATGAATGGAACAAGCTAATTTATAATCCTGATAAAAAAGCCAAGGTCATGACATTGAGGGAATAAATTCATAAAGAACTTGAAGAGATGGATATTCAAAGTAAGATAGTTTTTGGACACTTGAATCACAAGTATAATTGGTTGCTAGGTAACTTGAAGAAGGTTGACCCTCACTCACTGAAAAACTACCATGCAGTAGTTTGATGAGCATCCACATATATGCAATTGAGAAGGAGACAAAAGGGAAAATGGATTCCATTAATCTTCTAGCCACCTTTATTATGGTGGGCTCTACCACATTGGGGGGAATACTTATTATCATGTGAATAAGGAAAATCCCCAATGGAAAAATTTGAATGATGATGGTGGGTTTTTTTGGAATCCAATTGTAAAAACAACAGGGAAAAGTATAGTGGACAACTTTAGACCGTTAGCATGGACTGAGAACCATAATCCTCCTGCTAGAGGACCATTAGGAACTTAAGTTGGAAGGGTGGTTGATGAGCCTCATTTATGACCTTTTTATTATATACTTTATGCTAGTCTAGACTCTGTTTTGTTTTTTCAAGCCTATGAGCTTTGTGATTTAACACATTTTTTCTAAGTCATGATGTGAACTATCCTTCTATATCTAGTATCCTTTTTGACAAAAAAATATGAATACTGATGAATGCAATATAAATTTATTTTCATGAATAATTGTGGTTTGTCTTTTATTTTAAATATTGATGAATGTGAAAGGATATATGTGGGTATTGATCTTATTGATGCAGCTATTTGAATAAGTCTTGGGGTGTTTTGATGGAGTAAATTCATCCTTAAGATATGGAAATTATTTTGAAGAAGTCAAGAGACATCAAAGGAAGGAGAAGATAGAACAGTTATGCGAACCGGTCTAGATATTGAATCCATAGATGATTTATTCAATCAGTTGGAAGGAAATATATCTCCCTAACTACTTACCATACCTGTTAGTAGAGAAAATTTACAGGAAGATATAATGTGAAGCTATGGATGTAACAAATTCCACCTTGTTCCACTTCTTTTGTTCCTAGTTTCATGTCTTTAATAAAAGCCTTATCCCTAGATGTAAGGGATTGATGGGATGACTTAGTTAGTTATGGTTTTGATTTTCTATAAAGTCTCCCAACTTTCTTTAGAAACTATTGGTCAAGTAGTCATGTATTTTTGCACTTGCTACATTTCTCGAATAAAAACAAAACAAGTTCTGTTATTTCTGTATTATCAACATGAGTGAATGAACATGTCTTGGATGATTATTATCTAAATATATAGTTGATAGTTAGGAAGACTCATCCAAGGGGGGCACTTGGAAATAATTCCTCTCATTTGCTTCATGTAGATCGGTTTTAGATACTTTGTATTCTTTTATTATTAATCTAGTAGTTGATTGTCCCTGCTACCACATAAACACAATTTTGTGATTGTTCCTGCAACAAAAGAAAAATAGAATAGTTATCGTAATTAGTTGAGGAATTATTGTTTTAACATAATTCTAGTTTGAGTTCATCATGACAGATTATGGTTAAGGTTATTGCTATATTTCCTTTATGATTTCCAGTTCATCATTTCTTTATTTAAAGTTAGAATAGTATGGCTCTACAAAGCTCTTAGTGCACATATTGTGTTGTCCCATTTCAAGTTAAAAATTACAGGGTTGACAAATAAATCATTCTTAATAATGGACTTTGACAGATACTTAGTTAGGACAACATGTCTTTGAGTTGAGGTTTCACACCCAGCTATCTACCCATTACTTAGAAGCAACAATATCTAAGGTTAAATTTTAATTATTCATAAGTGCAGATTGAAGATGTTTTGGAATTTTTTTATAAGTGTCATGGTGAAGTTGGAAAACTATGTCAAATAGTTAAACATGGTGTGTTGAAGAAGACACGTGTTGGCATTTGAATGTAATGTGTTGTCATTAGAAAACATATCATTGATGCATCAAGATGTTTCTATGTTGAAATTTTACGGTGGAAATGTAGATTCAGTTGCAAACTAACCATTTTGAGATACAACTAACTTGATGATGAAAAAAAAATATAAAATGATATTCTCATGTGTTGTATCAGTTTGGATAATAATGTAATGAGAATAAAAGGAATAGTCTATGTATCAATCTATAGATCTTTGGCAAGGGTAAAAATAAAGTATCATGTCATGATTTGATAGGTTGCAAAAATAAGATGTTGTAATTAATAAACCAAGTTCAATGGTGAAAAGGATTAGGAGCTAGAGTCTATCTTATGCAAAGTCTTATTTAAGATTAAGGGTAAAGTGTTAATGTTATGTTTGTATGATTGATTGGTGTAAGGGTTTGAGATCCATATTTTATGCTTTGTGTGAGAATATTTTAACTTTTCTTGCAATGTTATATTTGATGAAAGACAAAGTGGTCAATGTTGTGTGTTGTCATGTTTCTTATTATAGATGAAAGAAGATGAATTAGTGATTTGTATTAAAATAGAGTAACCCTTTGGATTAAAAATTGTTTTTAGATTTTTTATAAAGAGTTGGTGCTCCTAGGGTTGGTACCCTAAATGTAACAGTGAGGTTTTGATCACTGAGATCTTTTTCAATGGAGTGGGTGTTCCAAGTATGAGTTGGTGCTCATATTGCCAATGATGTATAAATTGTAAGCAATGAGGTTTCTATGGCCAATTAGGCTTAAGTTTATTTACATAGTAGTTTTTTTACCCTTCAAGGGTTTTCCACTCAAAACTAGTGTCAAGTGTTGTGCATATGTAACTCTAAATTGTTATGTATTGACATATGCCTGGTAACAAATATTTTGTAGGTTTAAGATTATTTTTTATTATTTTAAAAATAGGTTTTGAAGGGGCCCCGAAACCCTTTACAAGAAGATTTTGGTGGGAATTTGAAACCCAACAAAGATGAAATGTTGCTAAAGAGTCTACTTTTTAAACTAGCAGCCCAAAGACAACAAACTTCCAACAACTAAAAAAGATGAAACACTAAAACCCTAGTTGCCCATAAAACATGCCAAAACCTTACATCATTAATTTTACTAGAGTGTTAAACCTCCCAAAACAAAAGACCAGGGTTTTGACATGGAACCCAGAACCAACAAGACCAACATCAAAGAGCAACATTGCCCCAAAACCTGCCTTTAACCATAATTGAAAACACCCAGCATCCAGGATGGGCCCTTGAAAACTATCAGCAACCACTTGCTTGCACCTACTAGCCACAAGCAACAAACAGCTCCAGAAAGATAAAAAGGGAGGAAACCAATAGACTCCCTCTTCCTCGTCTTTAGAAACAAATATGATGCCCTTTAGCACAAAAGGAAAACCTTCAGCCCAGAACATGTACCTCATCATAGCCCAATCCACCTGCAAAACTAAAGGGCCAATCTCCAACCATTTCCATCTAGCCATCATGTGGTTTTAAGATTGTTATATATCTTTGTGCAATTTATTTTTAAGCATTTACTCGATAAAAGTTTTTTTTTCTATTGACCATGGACTCACCTTCCCCCACCCCTCTCTGTGGTCTAGTATTCCAATAGGAGATTTTGTCTATTTTCCATTGTTTTTCAGATGATCTTATTTGCATTTTTACATAACAATATTGGTAAAAAAAAATGAAAAAGGATGTGCAAGCCTATTTTTGTAGGATGAGCACTATATTGGTATTACTAAAATATCAAAGGATCTTGTATGATTTCCTTGATTCCTCAAACATAATGGTTATGTATTCCCCAAAAACAATTAAGGAAAATTTGATAGAAGGATGTTGGGAAACTATTTAGTGGGGAGAGATTTAGAAACTCTTGTTTCTTGATTTTATTATAAGGTGATCTATCTAGTCATTTGAGAGGTCTTTGTTTACAAAGAGATTTCTCTAGCTTTGATTTGGATTTTAATTTTTTCTTGTCTCTGTTTAGTAATCGTAGAAGTCAAATATTTGTTTGATTAAATACTGAATGATTTGTTTAATACAAAATTAATTTGATCAGTATTGTCCTCTATTATCTTCATTGAATCAATTTCTTTACTTCTTTCAAAATTCTTAATTGTGTTTAATTAGCCGATAGGCTTTCATTGGGGAGAAACCTCCGACCGGGAAGTTGTCTCACGCTGAATTTCAAGTTGCCGAAATTTTCTGAGGATCGGGAAAGTAGCACCCAAAATGTTTAATTTTTCCTGTATATCTGAAAGCAATATAATGTTGTTATTAAGAATAATGTTAGCCGATAGGCTTTCATTGGGGAGAAACCTCTGACGGGGAAGTTGTCTCACGCTGAATTTTAGGTTGCCGGAATTTTCTGAGGATCGAAAAAGTAGCGCCCAAAATGTTTAATTTTTCCTGTATATCTGAAAGCAATATAATGTTGTTATTAAGAATAATACAAGGGGCGTTTCCCTGTCAATCCATTTTCATCCCACTAATGTAAGACACAATCTCTAAGACAAAATGCCACCGCAGTCTTTCTTAAACACTAATTAAACACTTAAAATGTTTTAAAATTGGAATCACCAGTATTATTATCACTCATGAGAAATTTCCATCACCAAATGGGAAGGGAGGAGAAGTTATGAAAGAGCTCCTCAAACTGTGGACTCGATCTCTAGCTTCCATTCTCAACATATTTTGAGATGCTCTGTACATTTGTAGAGATAATATATCCTTATGTTTCAATACTATGATCCAGAGATTTTATGTCTTTGCCTTATCTTATGAGTTTCTTGGATGAATGATTAACTCTAAAATTTGATGTGTATTCCTCTGGAGAAATATTATTTTGTAGTCCTTATGAATCTGGGCCTTCATAGGTTTGATCTCTTCAACAAGCACTTTGTATGAAGAATTATCAGCATAATATAGTCTCTAGAATATTGTTGGATTTAGAGTTCAGTTCTCTAATGGTTTTATTTTGATGTAATGAAGATTTTGGGGACTGTCCCATTTTTCTTGTTAGATCTTAGGAATAGTTTCGGTATTTTTGTCAATGTTTTGTTACTTCACAATTTCATTGTTGGTAAGCACAATTAAAAGTTTTCAGATTGGCAGTGGTAAGCAGAACAATAATCTTCTTCAATTAGATGATGCTCATTAAAAGTAAATGAATGATACTCACAAGAAAACATTCATAATGGTGATTATATATTCTTTAATACAATCATTGTTCATCTTAAAGAATAGCAAAAGATCCTTCTAGAGTTAACAAAAAGGTTTGTGCTCTTTTCTCATTCGGTATATTATTACTGCAAAAGTAACCGACACAGAGTTTGGATGGGTTGCGACGTAGTCACTAACCCGTTTTCGATCTCTTCTTATTACTCTTCTACCAGTTATGGTAGAGCACCACAAGAGTCGAGCAACAAAAAAGCCCAAATCAAATCCAATATTTTCCCTCTATTGTTCTTGGACAGTCACTCACAACTTTTCTTAAACATTACATGGTTAAATGGTTCAAAAAAAGTAGAATTTTGTCACTGAAAGTATGATAATTACATTTTATTTTTGTGTGCAGATGAAGTACAGATTGTTTTGAATGTTGAATTATATTGATTGTTTGACTATTGAACCATTTATGTTGGACCATATTGATTGTTTGACCATGAAAATAAAATCATTTGATATATTAAATAGAATATTGATTATTTGATCATTAAAGCATTTGATATTTTAAGTAGAATACTGGTGTATGAAATGTATAACACCTTTGACTTTTAATTTAGATATTAGCTATAGTAATGATTTAGCTTTTAAAATTATATTAATTGACAGATTTCTTCTATCGGCTAACCCTTGCACCTATTTTGGTGCAAGCACTAGTCTGTAATCCATTTGTTTTCATGCTTGAGATAGGCATTTGTATTTTCATAAAAAAACCATATTAGTTGATAAGTTTTAGCACATAATTATTTATGTTCTTACCTCGAGAAAAACTGTGAAGTTACCTCGAAAAAAACATTTTCTCTTTACCCCTCTTATGTCTTTTCTTTCATGTTTTCTCTTCTTTTCAGCTGCATTTTCTTTCTTAGAAAATCCATGGTTTTGACTTGAGGTTTGAATTATTTATAAATGTAATAAATCTGCAAGTAAAGCCATGCTTTTTTGGGGTTGAAATGGATTTTTATTTGGCCTTAAAAAATCTGTAAATGCTTTCCTATTAAAGCCACGTGTGGCTTTGTTTTTTTAAATGTTTTGATTGAACTTTAAAATTTGTAAATCATCCCATAGAAAAATCCATCTTTGTTTGTTTTGAAATCCTTTTTTTTTTCAAACTTAAAATCTGATTTTCATTTTTAACTCAAAATCTGGTTTTTAAATTATTTTTTCTATTAAACTTAAAATCAAATTTGTATTTAACTGAAAATCTTATTTTTATTAAACCTAAAATCAGATTTTAAAATTGGTTTTTGTATTAAACTTAAAATCTGATTTTTCTATACAAACACAGAGCACATTGTGAAATAGATTAAACTATTTATGTACTATTGATGGTTCCTCCAAAGGAAATCTAGATATCTTGGGGTGTGGTGTTGTCCTTAGGGATTCAAGAGGCCTCATTTTGGCGTCTACAACAGTTAAGGCTCCAAAAGACACAAATAATATTGTTGAGGCCAAGGCTCTCCTCGACGGTGTTAAGTTTGCTCTTGAACATAAAGTTTCAAACTTAGTCATTGAGAATAATTCCTAGAATACTATATCACTGCCCTCAAAAAATTTGAGTCTCCTAGTTGAAAAATAGGTTACATCCTTTTGGGGACTCCTCCCCCTATTTTACCCATATCAAGTTCTTCATTGCTTTAGGGAGGCAGATGGTGTCGCAAATTTATTGGCTAACAAGGGTTGTCTCCTGGAACTTGGTGAGTCAGTCTCATGGGGTTTTGAAGCCATGGTGGATCCTCTAATTAATGTGGCTTATCTTGTGGACTCTCCTCTTTGAATCTCTCAATGTGGCTCATGCTTTGTTGTACTCTTGTGGATTGTGGGCAGAGCTTTCTCAGTGTGAGGTTTCGTTCAATGGTCTAATTTTTGTCACATTGAGGTAGTTAAGATTTGTTTTGTTGCAGTTCTCCTGGTGGCTCCCAATTCTAGTACATTCCATCATGATTTTTATGCACTTGGGTGAAGTATGATTGTATCTTTTGTCTCTGCTGCCTAGGAGCAATGTGACTACCACTTATCAATTGAAGTTGAGGTGTTGTAGCAAGTGGATATTTATCTCATTCTGCACAATCTGGGTGCTAATTCTCCTTGGGGATTTACTTCTATGGAGTGGCTTGGTTCATACCGAAGCTGGAGGAATATTAGTGTGCTATTCTTGGTGAAGTTCTTCCCACTTATCTATGTGTCTCTATTGGTTTTATCTTGCTGCCAACCTTCTCTTTTTCAGTCTTCTTCCCCTGGGTGCTCTGAAGTTCTCCATGATGTGTATGTCACTTTCATTTTAGGGGTTTCTCTCCTCTATCTAGCCTTATTATATGTTGTTTTTCATAATTTCTTTGTCTTCAAATTGTACTATTTTTTCTAATTAATATATTACACACTACACGTTTCCCTTAAAAAAAACTGTTTGTTTGTGTATGATTTAATTATTTTGATTAGAACTATTCTATTGTGATTAGTATGGAGTTTATTTAATGATTTTATTTGATTGGATAAGCTATAAGTAATTCTTGATGATGAATTCAATAATAATCAAGTCAAATGTATATGAATTTTGTTTAGTCATGTCGCATTTATCTTTTGATGGCCTGGTATGTTTTAATGTTAGCCCTGTTATTTTTTCATTTTTAATATTCTTGTTTTCTGCATTAGAATTACTTGTGAATTGATATATTATGAGGGCCTTGTCTATACTTTTGGTACCCTGAATGATGTAATAGATCCCAATGATGTTATGGGTTTTTAGATTATACAATTATGTGAGATTGGCATTTGGACTATGCCATGGAACCTAGAAGAGTTCCAATGTGAGCTCCATCATGAGAAGTATATGATGATTATATTGATGTCCATATAGAGGATGGACAAATGTAGATCTTGATGTTGATTTGAGATTTATTTATTTATGCTCCAAACTCTAGTTTTGTGGCTTATTTAGATTTGATGAATCTTTGAGGTTTTTTTATGGTTATTTGTTGTTAAGCACTTTTGGTTTTCAGTTTGGAGCTTAGGAGTAGGTTATCTAGGAGCATAGTAGGGAAGTGATTCAAAATTGGGGTTGGGCCCTAAAGTAGCCATCTAGGGTAACTCATTGTGGGTTGAGTAACTAAGTGATAAACTAATACAATTAATTGGGGAAAATATTAAAAATATAATGATTAGTGTCTTTCCCGTGCCTTGAGTGCTAGTATAGGCTAAGGATGGGAGTGAGAGATGATACATTTCCTTCCATAGGACATATTGAGCTAACATGATCAAATTTCCTTATCCACACAAAAGGATTATATGGTTCCACATAAGTTCTTACTTAGGGGCCTGGGTACATAGACTATCTAGGGTAACCTAAGAGATTTGGGGGCAAGGGTCTAGTGACCGTCCAAGGTAACCCAAGGGGAAGGGCTATGTGATGACACTTCCCTGTATGTGTTCTAGGTTTCCTCCATTTTTTTTGGTTACCTCTAGTAGTTTTGATTTGACTTTGTTTTGAGATCTTTATGTTAATTTTCATCCTTCGAAATTATTTTTTCGTCCCCTTCCTTGTTTTGGATGTATGTGTGTGTGGGGCCTGGTGTCTATCTCCTTAGCATGGTGGAGTGGGCCTCAGGTTTCCATATGCTCGGGTGGTAGTGATTCTTCTTCCATCAAGGTTTGGTGGTCTTCCATCATTATTTGTGATGGTTCTTAGATGTTGTATTCATACAATAGCTTCTCAAAGATGTTTCATGACATTGTGTATATGTATTTCTATCCCATTGCATGTACTGATATATGCTAAGTAAATGATTTAATTGTACTTTTGAAATATAATTGTATTCATACTATGTACTTATAAATCATGTAAAAGATTTAATTATTATTCAAATTATGTACTTTTAATATGTAACATAGTAGTTGAAATTGGTACAAAAGACAATGATGTAAAATATAGGAAGTTTTTATAAATGAATTATAATATATGAGGTATATGTATGTTTTTTAATTTCTAATGATTATTATCATATTAGTATATTTTTTATTACAGAAAAAGTGGGTTTTGAAGGGACCTAAAATCCTTTTTACAACACATTCTTATAGAAAATCAAATATGACAAATTAGCACCAACAACCAAAACAAGACAGGCTGCTCAAAAGATACACAAGAAACGTGGAAGCCCAAAGCCAGCAAAAAACAAAAAACACAACAGAATTCTAGAGAGGGATTCTGAGACTTTATTTTGAAATTATCCCTAGTTCTCTTGTTGGGCCCAGAGTCCCCCTGGCCTTTCTCTTTTTTAGCATTCATGCACACAACTGTCTTCTCTTGTTGCACTTTATCTAGATTATCCACCATTGATTTCATCATCTCTACAGTGTTCTTAATTATCTTATTGCTCTAACTCATTATGGTCTGAAGGGAATTTTGGATGTTCTTGGCTTTATCCTCAACCTGAGACAACCTATCCCCATGATTCTTCTTAATTTTTTCAATGGCCTCTAAATTATTGTTGAGGAAATCAACAACAAATTTCTTCTCACCCTTTGTCCATAGAACATTACCATCATGTTGACCTTGAGGGATGGAAATTCTAGTGACCTCCCCAACAATGTGGTCACAAGTATTTCCAGGCACAAAAGACTCCATAACCTCCATTTTTCTACTCATATCTATCTATTTAATCTATAGCTCATTCAATTCATTAAAACCCCACTTGAATATGTTGAAAGAGTCAATAGCATTGTCTCTCACCACACCTAAGACATTTGATAGCTACTCACAGTCATAATTGAAGTGATAAGAGTCAGCATTGAGGTTCTGGGAGACTTAGTATCATCCTTTCCATGAAACCCTGAATGAGGTTTGTTGGAAACAAGGGAGGCAACAAGGGTATGTTTACAGGGGCTAGGAGGGGAATGCACAACCACGTCTATGCCTTTCTTGAACACCTTCCCTTTTATATCTAAACCTAGAGGGGGGACATAGACCTACTCGTTTCCTTTGCATTAGCAAAAGTTGAACTGGAAGGAACCACAATCTTCTTCTTCCCCTTTCCTTTTTTCATGGGCTTAGGTTTAGTTTTTGCTTCCATGTTAGATTATATAGAGGGAGTATATCTTCTTCCTCTAAATTAGTATGATCCTCCCCTTCAAACTTACCAATAGACCCCCCCCCCCACACCAGTGTCCTCATCCTCAAACACAAAAATAAAATTAGAGGGGGTGGGGAGAGCTCTAAAGTGATCATCAATCAAAACTAGTAGACCCTCATGCAACACTATATACTTATCTGAATTCTCCCTATAATCAATAATACTAGCACTAAGAGAGGAAAGCATATAATATGGGAAAGAAACCCTAGTATTATTCCTAAATTGATTCAAAAAATAAAATGATGGTTGAAGGCCCTGGTAAAACAACCATCAAGGGTTATGTATTACATTATTAACTTTAAGAGATCCCTCTGAATTGTTTTGATGTTTGCATTATCATAGAAACTCTTATATTTCTATTCAAGATTCTCTCATTCCTTCTTAGACTTAGGTAATTTTTGCAATGCCATCTCAGAATGCTTCCTATCCCTACATAATTTCATCCCCTTAGTGGATATTAAACTTGTCACCTCTATAATCATATTCTTGTTAATGCTGACTTTTCTTCCATGCAGGTTAATGCTTCCATCCTTCTAGTGTTTGAAAAAATACTCTGTGATATTAGGATTCCACTTATGAAGTCTCTCCAAGAAGGGAATCAACCCTGCCCTCTTCAGAATCCGCCAGATAGTCATATTTTTCTTCAACTTATCATAATTCATGGGTTCAACCTAACACCTTTCACCACCCATTTTTAGCTCAAGAGAACTCTAAGGCCTCCTGAAAATAAAATAGACTAAAATCCAATCATAACCCCTAGATTCCCACAAAATGTGTAAGGCATTATAACTCGACCCTCCCCAAAATACACCAACACATAGAAAGATGTTGGGAAGGGCATCCTTTCTAAAGTAAAACCTACTACACCTCTTAGAGAAATGTGGTTTCATCATTATTTGATAAGACCAAGGGTGCCTCTACCTTGAATCCTATCAAATTGAAGAAGGCTAGTGACATCAGTGTCCAGTTTGTCCCCCTTAATCCACGTCATACACTCCTTACTCCAAAATCCTTTATTGGAAAAATAATAAACAACCACATTTTCCTCACGATAAGAATGGGATATAATGCATTTCTCAAATGAGGCAATTATATCCTTGGACTTACATATCCAATTTTCAATAGTCAAAGATGGCTTATCGTTTCTATTTAGACATTGAATTATGTTCTTTGAGTCCCCTTCAATCCATACATATTTGGAATTTAGTTGGTGGGCTAAGTTAAGACCCTAAAAATAACCTATGGCTTTGGCCAAGTGATTTGTCTGACTACCCGAGGGAAGAGCCACCACCAAAATCAATATGCTATTTTCATCCCTAATCAGTCCCCTACACCTAGATGGCCCAGGATTACCCTTCGCTGCCCCATCAAAGTTAATTTTCACCCATCTAGGAGGAGGTCATATCCAAATAATATTATCATTGGGTTCAAAGTTATAGTGATATCCAACTGGAGCTACCAAGCTTCAACCACCCTGTATTCATATCTTTACAATTCACCTTCCTCTTGGCCCCTAAAGGAATATTGAGAATAATAAGATTTTCCTTTAGGGTAAAATCACAATCGAGTTTTGCCTTTTAGGCTAACTCGATGGACTTGGCCAAGTGGGACTTGGCCCAGTCAGACTCGGTTGATTCCAACACGATCGAGTCTATGTAGGCGCCATGCAGTGCCGAATGGTGCCTATGTGGTCAAGTAGACTGGGTCGAGTAGGACTCGGTAGAGTCCTACTCGGCCCAGTCCTTGGGATATTTTAGATCCCAAAAAATGAACCTCGAGCCCCTCATTTGAACATTGAGGGGCTAAGATACCGGGTTAGGGGATTCAGGGAAAACTCGGCCGAGTTCCAGGTAGGGGCCCCTAATTATTATTATTATTATTTTTTTTAAAATCCGTATAATATGTGAAAAATAAAAAAAAATCACTTAGAATTATAGTATATTATTTTTTCTTCATTCTTAAGCAATAAATGTTTTTAGGCTATATTATTGATGTTAAAAATATATAATTTACCCAAAATTTTGAAACTTAAACGTAAACCCATTTATCTAAAAATATATAATTTACCCAAAAGTTTGAAACTTAAACGCAAACCCAAACCTAAAAACATATAATTTACCCAAAAGTTTGAAACATTTAAGCGTAAACCCAAGCCTAAAAACATATAATTTACCCAAAACGTAAACCCAAACCTAAAAACATGTAAGTTGTGCAATATGGATGTAAAATGCAATGAATGGAATCTTTTTGTTCAGATGGACACGTGAATATATTCAATGGGCATGTGCACATGTTATCTTTATTAACAATTGTATATTTTGATCTTAAATAACTATTAGTAATGTGACGTAAAAAGAGATAGTTTTAGGTACAACTTTCAAAATTATCACATAACAAAACCCTAAACCTTGTTGTAGGTTGTTTTATGTAATTAGATTTCCATAATTCATGAGGTTGCCAATGCTAATTTTATATATTTATGCTTATGGGGATGCAATGGATGGATCTTTTTGTTCAGATGGACATGCATTTTAAATGTCTATTTATGTTATGTTCTTGAAGAGATGTACACATGATATATATGCAATTTGACTTGTTTAAAATTTATGAACTTTTATTCAAAAGTGAACCGCATGTTGAAGAAGTTTTAAATGTTTAAATATTTTTAATTTATATGTAAATGCATGAATTAATATGTTTGAATTTAAATGTTTTCATTTGAAGTATGTATTTCAAAAGTTAGATAGGTAAATTATGTAAAAATTCAATAGTTTTTTAATTTATCGAAACATGTTCTTTTTCAACATGTGTGTATATATATATATATATATATATATATATATATATATATATATATATATATATATATATATATAGATTTTATACTGAATGTACACATGTATGTGCCCACTTGCAGCGATAAATTTTTATCTATATTACATTTGTGTCACATGAATTCTAGTGGTTCAAATTCTAGCATTCATAATAGTTAGGCCTCACGAGCATCCTCTAACCACCATGGTACCCCACATAGTCGAGATAGTCATAGATAGGAGACTATCTCAAGGATGCACGCTGCTCTAGCTGTGCTAGAACGAATGTTGTAAAATAGTGTTATCCTTGCTAATAGGGAGAAATTGACATCCATTCACACTGAGTTGATGAGTATGATTCAGAAGGTCAAACCATACAATCCATACAATGATACATCTATTGATGCTTTTTACCAGAGCCTCTCTAGCACTGTCACAGGTATTGTGGGTTGGAGAGTAGGTTATTACAATGTTTCTGCTACTTAGGTTAAGAATATGTTTGGAACTCATTACATAGATAGGATGGTGGTTAGAGCATACAGGGTCACAAAATGTACAGATGACTTAATAGGCCCTTTTATATATCTGAAATGGTTGGTAACCCATCATATGTGGACCCAAAAGGATGAGGTACCCCTATATTTCTGCAAACAATTGTTTGTAGAGTTCCATTTATGATTTTGATTACAAATATTTACCTCCACATGCTGGTCAGGGTCGGGGGAGATATCAGGATAAGTGTAGATGACCTTATTTACCATAGCCCCCAAGTAAGAGGGCATTGGTGGGTCAGAACCTTTTGGTTCTTCCAAAAGGTTTGGAGACCTACACTGGAGCTGGATAAGCTGTTGTTGAGGATTCATGCATAGATATGTATTCTAGCATTTCCACCATCGCGACTCAGGTTGATGAGTTGACATCTGATTGTGTGGTAGGTACATACTCAAATCCTGGATGAGCATGGGCGTTGATCCTTCTAGTCCATTTTATGATCCTTACATATGATTTTATCTTCCCACTCTGTATGAGAGAGCACGACTACCAGAGGATCATCTGTGCGACATGAGCTCCATTTTAGTCAGTGATCTCTTGGTAGCTTCCCAACACATTTCTACAGCACATGGGATTCCTCCGCATGATATTCCTATATTCATTTGAGGAGACTAGGCGAGATCCTCCACAGGCAGTAGTCGGGGACGGGGAGATGCAAAGGTAGCTACCTCTAGATAGGATAACGTTCAGATACATCCTACAACTCCATGAAAGATTATGGATGATCTTACACTCCCTCGATAGCATACATAGACTCCCCTACATCAAACACCTACAACCTCACTATTTCACATTAGATTCTCATATTTTCTTATGGATGAGGCCATTGATCCTGATGTATTGTCCTTACACTCTTCTGAGTAATTTGACATTGGATGTGCATTATAGCAGGTAAGAAATCATTTAATTTCAAAATCAAGAACAATCAAGTAATTATATATATATAAATTAATTTGAACCACGTACAGGACACTACGATGGGTGATGCATATGGAGATTTAGAGGAGCCTAATGATCTAATTCATCAGGATGCAAAGGTAAAATAATTTAAATTATTTATATTTTATTTGTTGAGTTTAAATGTACGTTTAAAAAAAAGATTGACATTATATTAATTAAATTTGTAAATTGTTACATTTACATATAGACTCAGGTCCAGCAGGTGGAGGATCCACATAGGTCTGGACATAGTGGTGATGGCGGTCATTGATGTTTGTGATCTATATACATATTTTACATTGATCTAGAGAGATTTACATTGATGTATGTGTTTTACGGTTATACATAAATTTACATTGATACATGTGTTTTGTACGTTGATACATACATACATTTACATTGATACATCTTTTACGTTGATATAGACATTTACATTAATTTACACATGTTTGATGTTTGTGATCTATATGTACATGTGACATTGATGTTTAAATTGATATATTTGATGATCATGTAGTATCTAATCCTACAAATTACAAATTTTCTCGAACTTGAAAATAATTCAAAACCTAATCAATATAAATTCAATCTAGAAGATCAACATACCTGATTAGTCTAAGTAATCTTGACCTTTTATTTAATTTCTAAAATCAATCTAAAGTACCAATCTAGTATAATCAATTAATCGATACAACAATCTAATTGAATAATATAAGATCAATTTATTAATCAATCTTTAAACAAGCTTAAAATAGATCTAAAATCAATCTAATCTAATCAATTGAAAAAAGTATCTTGATCTAGAAACAGATTTAATAAAGTCGAAACCAAACTATCAATAATTCAAAAGCTAATCAATAGATAATTTCAAACAATATTTAATCAATTTATCATGCACCCTTAAGCCCTATCTAAAATCAATCTAATCTAATCAATTGAAAAAGGTATTGAAAGGTCCAATAAATTAAAATTCAATTTACCTAATCAATAGATAATCAATTTCTAATATCAATAGATTTTATTTTTTCTAAAAATTACACAAGTGTATACACAATTATGAACTTGAATAAAATTCAAAACCTAATTAATAGATAATTTCAAGTTCAATCCATATAATCAATCCAAAAAACCTTAATCGATATATAGATAAAATTGATCTTATCTAATCAATTGAAAAAAGTGGATCAAGTTCCTTGGTCTAATCAATTAAAATTCAAAACCTAATCAATCTAATCATGAATTTCAAATCATTTATAGCTTCTGATACATGTAGTCTGGATCCTCTCTATCCTTTATTATCTCCAAAAGTTTTTCATGTTCTTCAATATTCAACTTCCACTTCTGGTTTCCACGTCCTTTTTTTGGCACAGACTCAAACTGCAATTTTTTCGCTATAACCAAGTGACTATAATGTAGAACTCTTTGTCCACACATGTATTCAATAAGTTGAACTCCATTTTTTTCGATCTTAGCTTGTTGATAATAGGTGCCTTCAATAACAACTGAACCAGTTGGATATTAGTGTCCATCACCATCAACAATTTCTTGTGGAAACTTGTATTTTT
>MU227415.1:322881-351808 GCA_018584345.1 Thuja plicata
AGTGAGTCAATGTGTTAATATTGCAAATGGATATGTTTCACAATGGGATCAGAAAGAGTTAATCAGAATGCCTCCTTATGAAGATGATGACAATGACATAGACATCCATGATCCTATATATGCACCTGATTATGAACGTGTTTATGATTTAGTTGTTACATGTGCGTGCTGACATACATGTATATACATATATATGTTTTTTTATTTACAGTATATAAACTATAAATAAAAAAACATATATATGTATATACATGTATGTCAGCACGCACCTGTAACAACTAAATCATAAACACGTTCATAATTAGGTGCATATATAGGATCATGGATGTCTATGTCATTGTCATCATCTTCATAAGGAGGCATTCTGATTAACTCTTTCTGATCCCATTGTGAAACATATCCATTTGCAATATTAACACATTGACTCACTGTGTTGTTGTTAATACAATCTTCACAAAAGCATGATTTGTCTCTTAGTTGAATTAGTGGAGGCTTATGTTGTCCTGTAGTCATCACTTGATGTAAACTTCTAATTCCAACAATTTATTAGTAATTGTAAGGATTGGATTGATTCATATTTGAAAAAATTATAAATTTTAAAAATAAATTAAAGTCAGATCTCTCAATTCAATTATGAAAAATGTGAAATGCATGTACATGCTATATATAGACGAGAAACTTTCAAACACATGTGGCCTAGATAATTTAATTTTTAGAATTTGAGTTTGGAAAATGAAAGTTTTAAATACCTATCACTTCCCAAAAGTAACATTTATTGTGTTCTGTGTCTCAAGTAGTGAAATGATTTCGACACCATTCAACAATTTTCTTTGCATTCTCTATTATGTTACCTAGATATATTTAACAATTTAGTACATATATAATTTTAGTTTATTTCTAGAAAATGAAGATTAAAGAACGCACGTGTACATATAGTATACTACAAACAAGTTGAATATCAAATGTATATGTACATACCTTGAATTTCATATTGTTAAAGTGCACGCTTCACACATGCTCCCACTCCATCATGCTCTCATTTTCCATGTCCACTTTCAAAGAAGTTCCAAATAAACTTAACATTGTGTCCAACATGTTGCATGGCTAACCAATTAAAGGCTTTTGTAGACTTAAATTGACCTGCATAATTTAAAGTTACATATATAAATATACGTGAAAATAATTTGTACTTATACATATACACATACATGAAAATAATTTGTACTTACTCGCACACTCATCAGACTAGATCTAGTGTCGTGAAGCATTTATCCCGTGATTTACAAGATTGTGGAAAAACATGTCGAAACAATGAGTCGTGTAGCTCCTATCATGAACCTTATCATCGTTGATATAGAAATGAATCTCCTTGATGATAATGCATTCATTTTGATCTATACTTTCTATCTCATCCAAATTGAATTGTGCATCTCTATAGGTTACATGCAAAAATAATGCAACTTGATCAGAATGATAATATTGACTTTGGAGCTCTATTTGAGGGGAAAATATATAGTTCTCCACAAAATCTACAACTGAAAGAATAGAACTAGGTGGGAAACAATTTTTTGAATCAAAAAATTATTTATATTTCCATCGTGCACCATGACAATATTGGATATGTGGATAAATCATAGATTGAAATCTGTCCATGAATTGAAGGTATGGTAATTCACTCTCCTTCAATGCAAAATTTTTTTATTCTTGTCCTGTCTTCATTTGGTATCTCTCATATTCAAATCTCTTCCACTGGACTGGTGTTGTAACATCAATATTATCAAATTGTAAAGGAAATTTTTGTAAATTTCCACAATCATTGCATTCATTTTTGTACATTGGACATTGAATTCATCTGAGTCTTCTGATTGATCACATAAAATGGACCTCACAAATTTTGTTGTACTTCCAAGAACCATATCTAGATTAAGTACTGCCATAACCTTTTTATATGATTGTAAGTATAAGTGAAATTCAAAATTATTTTGAAAACAACATGTTTCATGAACCTTATTTATACATACAAAGCAAGGGCACAAAATCTCAAACATTCTCTGACCTATTTTCACATCAGAAAATTCTTGTTTGAATGCTTCAAACAGTTCACTTTGTGTAGTATCGACAAAACATTTTGGATGTGAAATCTTCATATTGGTATCTTCATCTTTCATCTGTATAGTGTCCCTTCTATTAGAAGAAACATGAGAGTGTTTTGTCCAAAATTCAATGACCCATCTTTTTACATCTTCATAAATTTGGTCTTTTCGAGGTGTTGGAGCTCTAAGTTTTTGGAAAAAAATTGAATTCCTATATAGTGATAAAACTCTAAAAATTGCATCCTAAACTTCATGCCCAATAATTGATTATATGATGAATTACATGAAATGGGATAAAACAACATATTTATTTTCAATTCAAAGTTGAGGGATTAGGAAAGGAAGCTCTGTGACAAGAACAATCAAAATTCTGCAAGAGAAGGTTTTAGAGATGCTGGAATTTTGACCTGTTGTAAAGATGATGTCAATAGAGAATTAAAACGATCAAATATTGAAATTTTAAAAAAGACCCAGTTCATAAAATCAAATTTCCTATCTCCAATAAAGATCTTAAGTTTGTAAAATCTAATTTTTATTTTCAACCAAATCCAAATCCGAAAGATAGGTAGTTATTAGTTAGTTAGTTTATTAGTATTTTCTCAAAAGTGTTTTCTAAATTTTAATGAAAAATGATGTCTTTTTACCCTAAAGGGGTATGAAAAATATTCAACCACATATATATGTGGTGTAAAATGTAATCATAAAAGGAGAAACACATTATCATCTTTGAAAGGTGAAAAATGGCATTTCGGAGCTCGGGCTTTTCCGCGAGCGCTAGGGTTTCTTCCTGGGCTCCTGTAGCTAGCAATGGCGTTGTGTCTGTGTTGCTGTGTTTCAACACTACTGCCGTTAATGGCTGTGTGTGTGGAAGTATGCCTAAAAATTGTCTCTACAACTGATCTAGGGAGGCAAATAGTTCTGAGGGTCTGAAATGGCATATGCAGCGGGAAGACTTTGGAGGGTTTCAGTCGGGTGGCTCATCTCGAGAGGCTCTCGGGTATAGTGAAGGAAGAGCCTGCACAGATGGGTGGAAGCAGAACAACAAGGGTCCTCAAAAAAATTCCCATGGGGTGGGATCAAAGCTTCCACAAGGTAGTTTCAAGGGTGTTCATGGTGCCACTATGTGTAAGGAGCAAGTGGGACAAGGCCCACTTCTACTTGCACCCACGGCTTGTTCTATAGTTTTAGAAGCCGATTTGGAAGAGGAGGTTGATCATAACCTGGTTTTTTTTTTCAGAGTTAGGTGTGATAGGTCATTTCAAGGGGTTGTAGCCCAGCTTATGTGATCTTCACAAATGGATCTCTGAGCAGTGGGAGCCAATTCTAGATGGGTGGGTGCAGATTTATCCTGCAGCTAAAGGTTTCTTTATTGTTGTTTTTGAGAAGGCAAAGGATAGAAATAGTATTTTATGTGATCACCAATGGTGCTGGGAGAATAAATTTGTACTGATACTAAAACTATGGCACCCAAATTTCAACCCAGCCAAGGAAGTCTTTGATAAAGTCCCAATATGGGTGAGAATCCCTAACCTGCCCCTGCATCTCTGGTTTGATTCATTCCTAGAAGCAATAGGTGATGCTTTAGGGAATGTTTTATTGGTAGATGAAGGATCCTCAAATATTCTCCATTCTACTTATGCTTGAATTCTTGTTGAAATGGATTTAGCAAAAGAACTTCCTACAGAGATAATGGTCAAAACCTCAAAGGGCAGTTGGGTTCAATCTTTGGATTATGAAGGAATTCCTTTCAGATGTAGAATATGTTTTCAGAATGGACACATGGTGGCTATGTGTGATAAAATTAGAGTGGGTAAGATGGATTCATGGTGGAAGGATGTTTCTCCCCAACACTATATGGTGGAGAAGAAGGTTGAGCAGCAAAAGAGCTTCGCACATGTCATTTCCGGTGAGAGGGAGGAATAGACTCCTAAAGCGATGGTTTTTCAACCCATGAATAACAAGGATAGTATGGCTGGGATAGGGTCTGACAGGAATGAACAACAATAAAATGGCATCGTCACTCCATCTGGAAGGGAGAAAAAAAAAATTTTGGGACCCGAGAAATGATGGATGGCTTGGTGACAGATGAGGGACATTCCCAAAAACAGATGGGGTTTATGGAAGAGCTAGCCCAGAACTCCATGACTAGCTCTGAGGATTGGAAAAATGAAGCTACTAGACTCGAAGAGGGATGGCTCACTATGAAAGGTAGGAAGAGTCAGAATGTAAACATAGGATCCTTCGATATGACTCTTTGTTCTCACACAAAGGAAGGCATTGTCAAAAAATCTTGACTTGGTCTATTTATGGACATTTGTGGTGCCATTTTTGGGGAAGGTGGATTCCTGCTATGTATCCACCCTTGGTTTGGGCCAAGCTCAATCCTGGTCTACTTCTAATAAATTCACTATTACTGATCAAAAAAAAAAGGAGAAACACATTGTATAATAGAATTTGATCACAATTGCAACATGAACTTTAATGTACTAGTTTTTCAATATCAATAAAGACAAGTGCTCTTCTTTTTATTTGTGATTATAAGTTATATTTTTTCAATTAGTCTTTCGAATGTTCTATTTTATAGAGTGTTTCATTGTGTTGAATTCCCTGAGTATCATAATTCAAAATTAATATATAGTTTAAATATCAATTGAAAGATCTGTGTATCTTCTCTTGTTTTTATTGGTCTCTTAATTTGAGTTAAATTTGATAAAATTAGTTGTATAGATTGATTTAAATTATAAGTCAAGTGGAAGCCTTTGAAGTGATATTCTTTCTTTATTAAAAGAAAGTTTTTAAAACTATCTTCGATTGTACGTAGGATTGAGAATTTGTTGACTCTATAGCCCAAGTTTTTAGAAGGCACTGATCTAATAGTTATTTGGAAATTGTTATATTGGTTCATGATTTGTAGTTTGTAGATTATTAAATCATTTATTTCAAAACCTTACAACTAGGATCTTAGTGATTATCAGTTTAGTTAAGTTTTAAAATAAAAATTATCACGAGATTCATTGTTTTCCTCCAAGGATCATTCACCACCTTGGGAGGAGCTTTGTTTTGTGTGTACGTAGTTGTGTGACATAGAAAATTTGATAGTTCAAAGTGAAATCAGGCCTACCAGCCTTGGCTTGATTAAGCCAAAATTGCAGAGGTATCAAGTGGTGCATCACCATTATACCTGTTAGTTGGCCAAAAGTGATCCATCATTTTGGGGCACCAACACAAGGAACTCTACAAATTGGTACCCAATTCTTTTCAATGTCCATATCCAACATATTTCTCTTCCTAATATAACTCTAAAAAGTTCTTTGAGATACCTTGAGTAAATCAGAAACTGCTCAAACTTGTTTTCTATGTGTCAATCTCTTACTGGAAATCATAGTCATCAACGCTCTTCTAGCAACATTTTAATCAAACCCTCCATGATCTGTCCTGTTAACAACGTTCAATACATCTTGTAAAATTTTAATTATTATTTCTTTTACTTGACCTCCTACAATTTTCCTACTATCAAAACCCAACAACTCCAAAACCGAAGTCATTTCTCTTTTCCTGAATAATTTTGCAAATAATTGAGCTTTCCCACCAAATTTTTATCCTCAAAATATTCCTTTTGTGTGTTTTTGAGATGCAATTTAATAGTGCTTTCAGGTACCAGGTGCTTCGGTGCAATTTGACTGACAAGTGATTCCTCATTTATCTCCATCAAATTTTGCATTATAGGATAAATATGTATACCTCGACTACTACCAATATCCTCCCCTAGTTGAGTTGCACCTTCTTCAACATCGGTAGGTTCTTCTTCAACATTTATTGGTTGCTCTTTAATAAGTTTCGTATGACCTTTGATTTGGTCATCCATTTTAGGATCATATTTCCTTGTTCTAGTCCTTTTATTTCCCATTGCTCAAATGGAAGCAAGATTTTTTTTTGCTTTAATCCTTCTTGACTAAAATTTTTTCTTTCACACTCCTCCAAAAACAAAATGCCTTTGTAGCTTCCTTGAAAAAATACCTCCTAGCTTCAAAATCCCTTATATTATAAAATAAGAAATAAAACTCGCAATTGATAATATTTTGTTAAAAAAATAACTTTTATATATACCCTTCTCTTTGAAAGGGTGGGTCGCCCATGCAATCGCTCGCAGGGGGGGGGGAACCCTAAGGGTACTCGGCCCAGTCTGACTCGGCCAAGTCTGCCTATGTGGCATGCCATGTTGGCAGCCAAACCTCCAAAAACATAAAGAGCTAGAAGTTTGCACTTTTGTTGTTCCTTTTTCTGGTCAAAATAGAAAATGTCAAAAAACTAAAAGTACCCTTTTCTAGATCTTGGAACTACATTTCTTAACATATAAATTTTATATTGTTTCAACTACAAAACGTTGAACAAATTTGCTAAAAAATATATGTAGGTGTATATATCTTTGAGAAGTTGTTGATTCAGAAAATATTAAAAAAATGCTAAATCAATTTAGAAATTTTTTAAAATCTTAGATAACACTAGAGAAGAGAGTCTTCTTCAATAATATGCAATTTATTTGGTTTTTGGTATAGTTTTGATAGGGGAAAAGTGGCGGGAGACAAAGATTGTTGATTTCAAGTACGTTTGACTTTGAATACTTATAACGGGAAAACTATAGATCGAAAATACTTCTTTCTTTTTTTATGCACTACCTATACATGTCATCTAAAACATATTCTGAAATTGGAGGAAAGAATAATTTTTTACTTATAATTATTTGGTGGGAAGTAAACTCCATGATTTGTAGTATTTTTTAGGAAATAAAAAATAGACCTAAAATTTTCAAAAAACATATTAATTATTTTTTCAAATTTTTAAAAAAATTTATTCATAAAATTCATCCTATTTCACACATTTCATTAGTTTACATCATCTTCAAATTATCAACAAAAATGTGACTTTTATGCCCTTGAAGTTTTACAGTTTTGGTGTTGTTAACCTTTTCCTTTGTAAAAGGGTGACAGTTTATTGTTCTTTTGCCCTTTAAAGATCTGAAGATTTTCCAGAAGACAATATCAGTCAGAAGGTAATTGTATCTGAAAAATTTGGTTTTTGTGTTATTTCCATATACCACGTGTTGCATGAAGGAAAATATATGACCAAAGCAACTTCAACACATTATTGTCAGAAGGCCATCTCCACTGTAAGGAAAAATCCATGACAGATCCAGGGAAGACCTAGCTCAAATTCTATAACTGTAAAAACTGAATCCTTATATTTGAAACAAAAGGGAAGTGAAGGAAAATATGAGCAAAAAATTCAACGTCAACTAAAAAAAGGTTTCATCAATGGTAAGGATTTTTTTTTGAAGCAAGATCTAGAGAAAAATATTAACTTTAGGAATCAAGTTTCTAATCCAAGCCTTAGACCAAAAAGGGGAGGTGAGAATAGAATGAGATAGAAAATCAACAATAGATGCCAAAAAAAGAGGACAAAAGAAGAACCTCTTCACACCAACTCATCTTCAACCCTACTTTGCACCAGAGAGGTATGATTTAAAGGGTACCATAAAGGTTAAAGTTGAGGATTAACAAGGGTCAAGTTGGCCCATTTTCCATTCACCCAGTAATTAGAGACAAAACATTCAAATATTTCAATGTAGTCTTCCTTGAAAACTCCAAAGACATGGTCATTGGCTAAGGGATCCCTTCCAAGCCATCAATCATCCCAGAATAGGGTGCTCCTCCCATACAAAAATTTCCACCATACCCCCATAAGAGAAACCTCTCTACCTTTTATTACATTATTCCATCTAGAGTTGATCCCATCTGGAGATTAGGGGAAACAAGAAAATCCTTTAAAGAGTCAGTATTATGAAGATATTTTCTATGACATATAGAGTTCCACTCACTCCTTCTACTATAAGTTGTCCAAACCTGCTTAGCCAGAAGAGAATTGTTAAGAGTCTTAATGCTCCTCAAACCAAGCCCACCATATTTCTCTAGTCTAAAACCAGCTTCCCAAGCCACTAAAGGAATTCTCTTTCTTTCCTCCACCCCTAGCCAAAGAAACTACTTTTAGATTTTCTCAATAATCTTAGAAAACTTGGAAGGAATTTTAAATAAGTTCAAAACATAGATAGGTAAATTTTGAAGAGAGGAATTGAGAAGCTGAACCTTACCAGCTTAGCTAAGAAAGTCTCCTTTACATCCTGCTAGTTTTCTGTTGAACCTATCAACGAGAGAGATCCAAAAAGACTGTGGAGGTTTAACTCCAAGAGGAATTCATGGATAAAGAGAAGGGAGATTCTTGATGGAACATCCCAAAATGTCAGCAATTGTTTTATGTCTTGCCTCATGAGTTTAAGGAAAATAGAGAACTCTTAGCCCTATTTTCCATATGACTAGTAGAACACTCATAAATATTTAAAACATTCTTGATAGCCTTGGATTCTCCTATAGTATAACTACCCATAATAAAATTATCATCCACAAATTATTGATGTGAGTAGATCAAATTAGCAGACGATGGTTTGAGACCTTTCAAAGTTCCATTAGTAACTTGTTTGTGCATAAATCTCCCCATAATTTCATCCATGATAGTAAAGAGAATAGTGGATATAGGATCCCCCTACTTGAGACCCCTAGATACCTTGAAAAAATGAGAGGGGTATTTGTCGATAATGACCACCATCGAAGAAGTACATATGAGCTTCCATATGAGTTGAAGTGCCCTCTCTGAAAACCAAAACACTGATTACTTTCAAAAGGAATCCCCAATCCACTCTATCATAGGATTTGGAAATTTTAATCTTTAAAAGGAACCCTTGGTTCTTAGAAGACTCCAACGAGTGGATATTCTCATGTGAAATGTGATGATAGAGTGTAAAATTTTCCTCCTAGGAACAAATCCATTATGTTGCAGTGAGATTAATAGAGGGAGAACCCCCAGCAACCTAGAAGTGACCACATTAGAGATAATTTTATAAAAGGAATTACAAAGGATAATGGATCAAAAAGCATCAAATATCTAAGTCTCAGGATGCTTAGGGACTAGAACAATAAAAGCAGAGTTAATTTCCTTTAACATAGTTCTCGCTCCAAAGAACTCCTTGACAACATTAGCCATGTCCTCAGCCTCAATATTACAAAAAGACTGGAAGAAAAAAAAAAGGAAAATCCATCTGGCCTAGGGGCCTTATTTCCATCAAAGGAAAACAAAAATGCCTTCTTAATTTCTTCAATGGAAGGGATGGAAGTCAACATTCTATTCTGCTCTTCATTTAGGATTTTGGGAATGGAATCAATAAGATATCCTGGGTCTCTTTGTCCAACCTATTGTCAGCCTTTAAAAGATCAACAAAGAAGAAGATAGTCTCTCCTCTAATCTCCTCTTCTTTGTCAATTTTAACTCCATCCTTCATAATATTGACAATTCTATTCGTTTCCCTATTCTTTAGCATGGTTATATGAAATAATCTGGTATTCTTATCACCCAAGGACAACCAAAGGGACTTGGATCTTTGCTTCCAACAGAATTCTCTTTGGAGATTATATTATGATATTTTGAGAGAATTTAATTTTCCTTGGAGAGATAGTCCCCAATATATCCCTCCTTCTGGATTTTATTGTAGATTTACTTCAACTCAAATTGAACAATAGACTTCATATAAAAAATGTCCTCTAAGGTCTCTTTATTCCATTTTCTAACGTTCATCTTAACCTCTCTTAATTTCTTGGCCACTTTGAACATTGCAGTGCCATTAACATTAATGCTCAACCATTTTTTGATACAATCAGAAATATTAGGATGAAATAACCAAATGATTTCAAATCTAAAAGAAAAATTCCTTCTCCCTTTCATAGATTCTGCCACAAAGCTAATAGGACAATGGTCCAAACCTATCCTTGATAAAGCATTTAGAGAGAAAAAATAATGAAGCAGCTAGTCATTAGAGACAAGGGAAAGGTCCAACCTAACCTAGATGATCTCATCTCCATTTCTCCTATTCATCTAAGTAAACGAGGCTCCCTTTAACTCTACATCATGCAAACCCTGATCATTGATAAAATCCATCAAATCCATTTTACAATTCAACTGAATCTAAGAATCACCAAACTTCTCCTTCTCCTCAAGTGGGGTATTGAAATCCCCCATAATAATCCAATGATCATTAAGGTGCCTCTGCCTAAAAGATGCAATATTTCACCTTAATTTCCTCCTAGAACCTTTATTAGGCACATAAATATTAGATAGAATCCAGATAAGTCATCCCTAATATGCCTAAACTACGTAGCAATATGTTTACTATCTTCGCATATAGGGATACCATGAATGAAGTTTGGGTTTAAAAGAGTAAGAATACCCCCAAAATCTTCCTCCAAACTACTTACCTAAATACCACAATTCTTAAAAAATTTAAATCTTTCCATTCTATCTTTGGAAATTTTAGTTTCTTGGATCAGTAAAATATCTGGTTTATGATCCCTAGAAAAATTGTGAATAATATATTGTTTATGGGATTTGTTTAGCCCCTAAAGTTCCAAGATATGATTTTCATTTCTTACTTGGTGAGATATAGAAAAAAATCTTTGGGATTATCTTTTGTACCCCATGAGCAATGTTTTGAAGACATTTCATCTCCCTATTCCATTTGGATAGCTTCCTCCTCACACTCATGGATACACTGCAATCTTCTTTGACCCTATTCCTTGTTGACACCCCTGAAGTCATAAAAAATAGGTTTTTCTTCTTCTTCCCCTCTACCTTAGTGTAAGACATGTGCTCTTCAAAAATGGTTTCCTCTAAGCTGGCATTTTATTTTCCTCCCCCGTCCCTATTACCAATACTCTTCTAAGAGGAAAGAGAGTGATATCTCAACATTTTTTTCTAGGTCAACAAAAATATTGTGTTTGTCTTTATAATCACAAGACTCGATAGGATAAGTAAATTTCACAATCTTAGGATCTGAAGGAAGAGAGGAGGGCACAAATAGAGGGGATGAATGTGGGGAGAATTTAATATCTATTTCGAATTCCCTCAATGCATACCTACCCTAGTGTGACACCAAATCTAGCTCAACCCTACTATACTCTTCACATTTTCCACTACTGGGAATACATTTTCTCGGTCCAATATTCCATCACTAACCTTCTCATATTTTCCTTCAAGATCCTACATAATTTGAATAAAAAACTCAGCCCTCAATAGCATCATCCCTATTTAAACCAAAGGACCCATCATTTTCATCAACCTTTTCAGAATCGACCATTTTTAAAAGGTTGCACCTTATTTATATCCTTATTTCCTTTGACCTCGAGATAACTAGTATTAGCTAGGTCTATGACATCCTCATTTCCTTCACTCCTCTTTTCTCTCACACTTGGGCATCACCAAAATCCATCATGCATGCACCTATCACCAGCTAACCCTCAATGGTTTGTTTATGCTTCTAGACTCTTTCTACATTAGCCTTAGATTTGGGAGAAAGTTTTTTGGCTTTGAGAGGGCACTTCTTTGCCCAATGCCATAATTTTTTGCAAATGTAACATTCAAATGGAAGTGATTCAAACTCAATCACCTGAACCCACTTCCTAAGTTTAGATACTAGCTCAATTGAATAGGGAAGGTTCATAGAATAGACTATACCAACATATAATCTTGTATATATCATTCGATTATGAGCTGTCGTAAAAGAATCAATAGATAGAAACTCACCAATGGAGCTAGTTATCCCCCTGAACACATCCTCATTCCAATACTCTAGAGGAAGGCTTGGGATTCTGACCCAGGCAGGGACTACAACAAAGATAGCATCTAAGAGGTCCACATTAGGGGTCTATTTTCTAAGTGCTAGAGATGACTTACCATTAACTCAAGGCCCCCCACAAAGAATGGCAGAGATATCTTTAGCACAAGAAAAGGCAAAGGAAAAACCCCTTGGGCATTGTAGAGACCAACCTGGCCCTTAAGATTCTACTAATTTCTCACAAAAGCTCTTACCTCTTCAATGTTGGATCTTGGACCCATAAAATTTTGCACCAGAGAAAGAGTCACGATAGAAATGTTATGGTCAATAACTTTGTCTAGGACAGAATTAGAAAACTTACCACTATTTCAGTAAAAAATGTTGGTAATGGGGGGAAAAACTGATTTTCTAGTAGGTTTGAACCTAAAGAGATATGCCTAATGTTTTCTCTTTTCTCCATATTTCTTACCCCTACAACTAGTTCTAAGGGAAGAATCTCCTTCTCAAGGGCCCTAGAAGCTAGGTCCACCTAAAAACCTAGATCTGGACCCTGAGAAAAAGGTGCACCATCCTTTGAATCTGCCTCCCCCTGTCCTTAAACTGCACCACTTTCCTTGGGACCCAATTTGTGACCCCCTCCCTACACAGTAAGTAATCTACCCACAGGAAAAACTAAAGTCGACCGCTTGAAACCGTTGATTCGCACTGCACTATTGCATCTCTGTGCACTCCCCTATGAATGAAAATCAGTCAAAAAAACTCAAAAAAATATGATTTATCTACCCCTATGGCTAATGGTTATCGATTGATCAAGGATGATGAATCTCTAGAGGTTGATCCTAAATTGTACAGGTCTATGACAGCCTACTTGGATACCATATATCAAGCCAGTCATAGATGAACTTATTATTATTTTGAAAGAAAGAATAAGGAACATTAAATTTGATGTTCTAGAAGGTACTTAGAAATATCAAATGGTAATGGACAATATAATTGTTGTGTATTTCTTAAAAACTTTAATTAAGTCAAAATTGTTGTATTAATGTTGTGTAAGTAGTGATGTCAGGGGAACCCTAGAGGGCATGGATTAGGATCAAGAATTGTATGATTAATATTAATATGGATTGATGAATTTAATTTTAAATGATAATTAGATGCTTCAACAATTATTAATTTGTCCATGTAATCATTAATTGCACTTGCATGTAATTTTCTTTTTAAAATAAAATATTTGCAAGGTCATTAAGTCTAGTTTAGTTGTTGTCCTCATGGGTTCCCGGGAATGGTGTTATATTATTAATTAGTAATCTCAAATGTGCTAATTTTCCTTTGAAATTTTTGATTTTTTCTCTTTCCAAATGTTCCATACTATCATGGCAAGTGTAGATTTCCACAATCCACCCCAAAGTGATTTGTCATACAATTTGGGCCAGCTTAGGAACATCAAAGTAATTATTGATGGAAAAGGCTCTGTCCTACCAATTTTATTCAATATGGATATCTAGAATTCCATTGCAAAATTGCATCCTAGAAGGATATGGTCAATTGTTTCTTCATTAATTATGTTTATTTGGATTGGTTTCTTTACTCGATATTGGAGTGGAGCATGATTTCTTTATGATTTTCTCAACTTGCTTATTTTTGGTTGAAAATGAATGTTGGAACTTGATTATGGGATTTGGAATGAATTTAATGAGTCGTGGAGTTATCTTGGGTAGTTTTCTATACTTGTCATGTCTTCTTGTGTCATTTCAATTAGTATTTTGAAGTTTTAGGACCGACTTAGAACCTAATTTATTGTAAAGTGTTGTAAGGATTTGTTTATGTATAAAAGTATTGAATTTATGTGTCCTTTCATATTTTGGCTAGGGAAAGAATTAGGATTTTTAATGAGTTCATTGTTGGCCTTATCATCTTCTTCTTTCATGTTTTCATGTTGACGAGCATTCAGGGGATTCATTTTTTAGCCTCTTCTCCAAGTCAAGTTTTGTTATTTTTGGGATCCCAAGCTATTGTAAGCCCTTGTTAGTTTCTCCTCTATATTTATAGTATCTTGGTGATTAATCCCTAGCTCTTCATTTCACATTGAATAGAACACTAGTAATAGGAAATGACTATAACGTGTAGCCAATACTCTAGTGCTAAACCTAGACACCAGCACTAAAAATTGGACTTTAGTGTGGCATGATCATGTCCTTCTTGGGTGATAGTGTATCATCTCAATGATAGTGTCCTTAGAGTGTCTTGTTTAGTGGTTTTGATGCTGAAATTTTTTTGTCGAATCCATTTTTGGGTGACTCAACAAATGAAAATTGGTCCTCTTGATCTTTAAAGTCTTCCTAGGTTATCATTATGATTATGAGTGTCTTACATTAGGATTTGAGACATCTCCTTGATTTGAGAAAGTGTGTTGTGTCTTGGAAGTGGCTTGTCAACCTTCCATTTAGTACAAAGTTAAATCCTCCCAATTCGATAACTAGTTGTGTAGGTTTTCCCTTTTGTTTGAGGATCATCTTAGTTTGGATTGAGTGTATTGGAGGTGACTTCACACTTTTTCTACTTCTTGTATAAAAAATTGATAGTCTCATCATCTAGTTGAGCAATGTTGGCTCTAGGAATCCTTCATATATTTTGATCTTTTGAGTGTTTCATTAGTGTCATAGGTAAAATTTGATAAGTGAAGCTTGTTTTAGAATGGAGTTTAAGGATTCCATCATCCCATCCCTATGTGGTTTTTATGTGATAATGTGTTAATGAGTTGTACCAATTTTTGTATAGGTGGCATCCTCTTTCTCATCATTTCAATGTGTTGAACTTTTCCCACAATTTCTAGTCCTTCACTTGTTCCACCTTACTTGTGCAATGGTGAGGTCTTGAACAATCGTTCTTTCATTTCATAGTGTCCTTGAATATGACATGTCATTGTTGTATCTTTATTATTTTCAATTTTCATTTCAAAAAGAAAATGTGTTTTCAATTTTTTTATTTCTCCTTCTGGAATGGGGCATTTTAATTTGTCTTGTGATACTATAAGAATCATCATGAATATGGGTATTCATAGAACTATTGGCCCAATAACATGGAAAATATATGAAAAGATGATTCTAGAGAATGAGGGAGGAACTAACATGTGTAAATTTTAAAATGGAAAGTAGGTATAATAATGATATCCAACATGGAAGGAGGGAAGGAGAAAAGATGCATACAAAGTGAGGAACAAATTTAGGAGAAAAATTTGTGGAAATGGATTTAGATTGGATGGGGAGAAGAAGATGAACTATTAAAGCAACTAGAAGAAATATAATTTTAGCACCAGTTCCTTAATTTTCACTTCTAAATCAGATGTTTTAGTGAGAAAAAAAATCATGAAATGGCTAAAGTAAATGTGTATGATTATCCAAATCAATTAAACTACTAAGCTTTGTATAAACTGGAATTATTCAACAAATCACACATTATCAAAATCCTCAACCTTAGTGAAATAGGATTAGTAACAATAGTAGTGCCCATATCAATACTAATGCAGGAGCATCTTGGGTCCTTGACAATCCTACTCAACCAAAAATATGTTTGCTTTTGTTCTTTAGTTTTCTTGGAGGTTGCTCGATGAAGTACTCGGTAATCATTGTTGCTTAGTTACTTGCTTTGTCTTACTTTACCCATGGGTCTCGGTGTATGTTGGCTGCTTAGTTTCTTATTTCACTGAGTTGGTTTCTGATGCTCAGTTATGTTCTTACCCAATTGTTGTTCTTGCTCGGTTATCTTCTTACCGAGTTGTTTATCCTAATCTGGCTAACTTTTGCATTTAATTTCCATGGCACAATTAATGGGGGGTCTCTCATTGGGATCTGTGTGGACCTAAATTTGGGTCTCTCTTAGGGATTTGAGTGCCAATATATTTGGTGGAATCTTGTATATATTTGTTTCTCTATTCTTTTTTTAATTTGTAGTTTTTAGGAGATGAATTGGTATTAGAAGAGTTAGTGTTGAGATGTTTGGATGGAAGGTCTGTGACCTCGCATGTACAAATATCATTTTGTAATTCATTTGAATGTATATGGCTGAAATTGGGAAGGTCTTACAGCTTGACATGTAATGAGTTTGACTAATTAATGAAAATTATCTATTGTTTCTTCTCTCCTTCTTGTTTTTTTGCTTCTGTGTTGTGTATCTGCAAGCTGGTTTTGTATTTGGAGTGCCTTTGGCCCCATTACCATGCATCCTTGCGTCAAGTGGTATCAGAGAAAAGGTTAGATCTAGGATCCTTCTTGTAATCCCTAACACTAGTTGGTTGATATTTTTGTGGGGGTAGTAGATTGTGATCTGACCTACAATTGCAGAGGGATTCAAGATGGTTCATGGGAGAGGAAATGCAGATCCAAGTCTAGCTAATATGATAAGATAGATGGTTGCAAGATTGGAATCTGTTGAGACATCCCAGCATAAAGGAAGACATCTTGAAGATGTTAGTGATGATGAATTGGATGAAGTGCAAGGTGAAGCTACACCTACACCTTTTATGGATCAGGAAGAAGAGAGATTCATGTTAGAATTGACAAGTTTGAAATCCACACCTCATTTTAATCTTCCTGGGTATAGTGGAAAATTGGATTCTGATGAATTTATAGATTGGATAACTAAGATGGAAAATTACTTTGAGTATGAAAATGTATCAGAGGAGAAGAAGATGAAGATTGAAAGCACAAATCTGAAAGTTCATGCACCCTTGTGGGAGGAGCCTCTCCAATTGGATCGAAAGAAGAAAGGTAAAGACAAGATCAAGGTATGGGATAAGATGATAAACAAATTGAAAGGCAAGTTTCTACCTTGTGATTACTAGATTAACCTAATTAGGAGAGTGCAAAATTTGAAGCAGAAATATAGCTCAGTAAAGGATTATACTGAAGAATTCTATAGATTAGACATCAGATCTAGACATGTGGAAGATGAGGTGGAAATAATAGCAAGATATCTGAATGGATTAAGAAGTTCAATACAAGATGAGATCAGCTTGGTCAAGATGGAAAGCATTGAAGAGGCATATCAGTTTGAATTGAACAAAAGATATGAACAAAGACAAAGAAGTAGAGGTGGTAGATTCCCTAGAGGAAGAGGCAGATCTCATGGTGAAAACAATAGATTTGAACTAGAAAAGTCAATTTTAGACGCATCTCAAGATAAAGGAAAGACTGAATGGAAAGGTGGAAGTTCATACCAAGGAAGAGGCAATTACTCTCGAGGTGGTTATAGTAGAAGAGGATTCCAAGGAACTTGTTAAAATTGTGGTGAAGAAGGACATCAATCTTTTAAATGTACAAATGCAAGAAAGAAAGTTAGTTGCAGCAGAAATGCTTTGGTGCAAGAGGAGTCACTGAATGAACCTGAAAAGGAAGGAAATCTAATGATCAGAAGGATACTATGGAGTGAGAAGGATAAGCAAGATCCTGTCAAAAAAATTTTGTTCAAGACCAGATGTAGAGTTGCAAACAAATTTTGGAACGTCATTGTTGATGGTGGAAGCTTAGAGAATCTGACATCTGAGGAAATGGTCACAAAGTTGCAGTTGGAAAGGATGAAGCATCTAAAGCCCTATCAGATCTCATGTATCAAGGATGAGCATACATTAATGGTGAGTGAACAATGTTTTGTGAATCTAAAAATTGGAAGGTATTATGATAAGGTGTTGTGTCATATTATGCCTATGGATTGTTGTCATATTTTTTGGGTAGACCTTGGAAATATGATAGACATGCTATACATGATGAAAGAGTGAATAGATATACTATTTGGGTTGATGGTAAGAAACAAATATTGTTACCTTTGATTGAAGAATATTTTGGTGAGATATGCACATCTATGAAAGTTTGTTTGATGGAAGGTAGATAGTTTGTTAAGGATTTGAAAATAAATGACATTTGTTATGCTTTGATTCCTAACAAACCAAGTAAGAATACATAAGTTGAAGTTCCTGCAGAAGTTGAGAGGTTACTTATTAAGTACAAGGATATCATTTTAGATAATGTACCTGATGGTTTACCACCAATGAGAGATATCATTCTTTGTATGGATCTAATTCCTGGAGCTAGTTTATTGAACAAGGCACCACATCAGTTGACATTGACTGAGAATGAAGAGCTTAACTGACAAGTTCATGATTTGTTGAACAAAGCTTTAATCAGAGAAAGTTTGAGTCTATGTGAAATACCAGTTGTATTGGCACCTATGAATAATGAAGGATGGTGAATGTGCACTGATTCAAGAGAAATCAATAAGATCATAGTTAATTATAGGTTTCCTATACCGAGGATGGATGATATAATGGATTGTTCAAGTGGAGCAAGATATTTTACCAAAATTGATTTGAAGAGTTGGTATCATCATATCATAATTAGAGAAGGTGATGAATGGAAGACTACTTTCAAGATGAAAGAAGGTTTGTATGAGTGGTTGGTTATGCCTTTTGGTTTAACTAATGCACCAAGTACATTTATGAGGTTAATGAATGAAGTTTTGAGTAAATTATTGATTAAATGTGTGATTGTATACTTGGATGATATTCTAATATTCAGTAAGACTAAAGAAGAGCTTTTGATGCATATAAGACAAGTATTGCAGAGATTGAAAGAGGAAAAGTTACTGATAAATCTGAAAAAGTGTTCCTTCCTGAAAGAAGAACTTGTGTATTTAGGTTTTTTGATTTCATCTAATGGTTTGAAGATGGATCCTGAGAAGGTTGAAGCTATACTTAGTTGGCCTACACCTGAGAATTCTAGCGAGGTAAGATCATTTTATGGATTGGCAAGTTTTGACAGGAAGTTTATCATAAATTTTAGTACTATTTGTAATGCTATGACTGAGACAATGAGAGGTGATAAAAGAAAATTTAAATGGACACACAGAACTGATAAGAGTTTTGAGACTTTGAAGCAGAAGGTTATTGAATTACCTGTGCTAGCCTTACCTTATTTCAATAAGGTATTTCAACTTGAATGTGATGCAAGTGGAAGTGCAATAGGACTTGTGTTGACTCAAGAAGGTAAACTTGTTGCTTTCTTTAGTGAAAATTTGAATGATGCTAAGAGGAAATATTATATTTATGATCAAGAGTTCTAAGATATTGTTCAAGCTATGAAGAAATGGAGACATTATTTACTGCTGAGTGAATTTGTGTTGTATACTGATCATAAGGCCTTACAATATTTGGGTAGTCAGACTAAGTTGAATCAGAGACATATGAAAGGGGTAGAGTATTTTCAAAGTTTCACATTTGTGATTAAGCATAAGAATGGAGTTTCTAACTGAGTTGCTGATGCATTAAGTAGAAGAAGATCTTTGTTGGCTGAAATGAGAATTGAAGTTCTTGGTTTTGATGATATGAAACATTTGTATGAAAATGACCCTGATTTTTCTAAGCAGTGGAGAGTGTGCAGAGAACCTATTCCAAATCAATCAACTATGAAGACTATTTCATTCAGGAAGATATATTGTTTAAAGGTATTCAGTTGTGCATACCAAGGGGATCAATGAGAACTAATTTGATAAAGGAAAAACATAGTAGTGGTTTGGCTAGACATTTTGGTATTGATAAAACATTGAGTTTTCTTAAGGAAATATATTTTGGCCTCAGTTGTATAAGGATGTTCAAAAATTTGTGAAAATTTGTGGAGTTTGTCAAGTTGCAAAAGGAGTGAGTTAGAATACTGGTTTTTATACACCAATTATTGTTCCTGAGAAACCTTGGAGTGATATTAGCATGGATTTTGTTCTTGGCTTACCAAGGACAGCAAGAGGTAATGATTCCATATTTGTTGTTGTGCATAGATTTTTAAAGATGACACATTTCATACCATGTAAGAAAACATCAGATGCAATACATATAGCACATCTTTTCTTTAAAGGTATTTTTAGATTGCATGGATTACCAAAAAGTATTATATCTGACCGAGACAGTAAGTTTGTCAATTGTTTTTTGAAAACACTTTGGAAGAAGTTGGACACTGAGTTGAAGTATAGTTCTACATTTCATCCATAGACTGATGGACAAATAGAGGTTGTAAACCAAAGTTTGGGTAATTTGTTGAGATGTTTAGTTGGAGACACACCAAGTAATTGGGATTTGATGTTGGCACAAGAAGAGTTTGCATACAATAGTTCAATAAACAGAAGTATTGGAAAGACACCTTTTGAGATTGTTCATGGCACACAACTGAGAGGTATATCAGATTTGAGAGACATTTTTGGAGAAGAGAAAAGAAGTGTTGGAGCAGATAAATTTGTTGAGTTCATGAAGACATTGCATGAAGATGTAAAACATAAGCTGGAGAAAAGTAATCAGAAATAAAAGGATTGTGTAGATAGTTCAAGGAAGCATAAAAATTTTGAAGTTGGTGATGCAGTGATGGTTCATTTGAAGAAAGGAAGGTTTCTTGTTGGAACATATGGTAAATTGAAGATGAAGAAATTTGGTCCTTGCAAAATACTGAGAAGATTTGACAGTGGAAATACTTATGAAGTAGAATTACCTGATGGCATGGATATATCCCCCATATTCAATATTTTAGACTTGTATGAATATCATGAACCTTATGAAGAAGTGACAGTACTAAGTGATTATCCTAAAAAATAGAGGAAGTTGAACAGATTTTGAAACAGAGAGTTGGTAGAAGTACAAGAGGAAAGGAGTACATGAAGTATCTGATAAAATGGAAAAATAGACCAATTGAGGACTCATCCTAGATTTCTCAATCTAAGTTGGATTCATTTCAGGTTAGACCTGATACATGATTAGGGGAATCATTTATTTTAACCCCATGTGTCTGATGCAGGAGCATCTTGGGCCCTTGGCAATCCTGCTCAACCAAAAATATGTTTTCTTTTATTCTTTAGTTTTCTTGGAGGCTTCTCGGTGAAGTATTCGGTAATCATTGTTGCTTGGTTACTTTCTATGTCTTACTTTACCAATGGGTCTTAGTGTATGTTGGCTGCTCGGTTGCTTCTTTCACCAATTTGGTTTTTGATGATCGGTTACATTCTTACCAAGTTGTTTATGTTGCTCGGTTATCTTCTTACCAAGTTATTTATCCTAATCTGGCCGACTTCTACATTTAATTTATGTGGTGCAATTAATGGGGGGTCTCTCATTGGGATCTGTGTGGACCTAAATATGGGTCTCTCTTAGGGATTTGAGTGCTAACCTCTTTGGTGGACTCTTGTATATATTTGTTTCTCTATTCTTTGTTTAAGTAGTAGTTTTTAGGAGATGAATTGGTATCAGAAGACTTCGTGTTGAGATGTTTGGATGGTAGGTCTGTGACCTCAGATGTATGAAGATCAATCTATAATTTATTTGACTGTATATGGCCGAAACTAGGAAGGCCTTACAGCCCGACATGTAATGATTTTGATTAATTAATGAAAAGTATATGTTGTTTCTTCTCTCCTTCTTATGTTGTTGCTTTCATGTTGTGTATCTGCAAGCTGGTTTGGTATTTAGAGTGCCTTTGGCCCCACTTCACTACAACATTTGAGACCATTTTTTGATGGCTATGTATCACTTTTCTAACACTGTCCCATCAGCCAAGCGACAGAGACCAGTGTTGCATTTTTGTGTCGGAAACAACGACAACTGTATAGTATGTCGTTATTGCATTGCTACTAACCATCACAATACGAGCCGGCTATGATGTTATCATGTTGTCATTAGATATTTTAGTTGTCACTATTATGACATGTAGGCATCTCATTTTTTGTGTTAAACGTCACAGTTTGCACCGTCTAAAAACTTTAGCATGTTACAGTTTGCGGGCATCGTAAATTACGACAGGCGTGCAACATATTTGCTATACATGTGACATCGAACCATCGGCTATTTTTGACAGCTCAACATTGCATGTATAGAAAATACTTCACACATATGTCATAATTTGTTACGGTTAACACAAAAAATGTGACGTTTAGGTGTTGCAATACGAGCTGTCATTACATATTTTATCTGTCGCTATTACAACACCTATGCATCGCAGTTTGCACCATCTAAAAACTTCAGCATGTCATCGCTACTATTTTTTGGTGTCACAATTACGAAAGACGTGCGATGTATTTGCTATACATGCGACGTCGAGTCGTCGACAATTTCTGACGGATTGACATCGCATGTATTTTTTTAATGTCGCTTTAGAGTTTTTAAGAGTTTAGTGGATAAAGGGACAAACCAATGTCCTCCCAATTGTGATAGCATATCTATAAATGGTGGACATAATTTTCTTTACAGATGGAGGGAGATAATTTGAATTTGCAAGAGTATGAAAATGAGAAACATTATGCAAAGAAAGTGAGTGTATGTGATGTACTTATAACACTCATTCTCCTTAAAAAATGGGCTGGCTATTATTTTTTAGGCCGTCTGTATCTCTACCTACAGATTGTGAGGGATCAAACTCCAAGCCTAAAATTTTTGAGCATTAGTTTCCAAGGAATCCATTATTGAAGTTTTGACAACATCACCGCATTGTTTTTCTTTGTTTTGGAGGAATCACACTTGGGAAAAGAGTGGTGGAAGAGGGACTGCAATGTGTATCGTGAAGGCCCAATGAAGGGGAGCCCTATTTTGCAGTCAATAGTCCTATGCAAAAAAATGAATAATAAAACAAAATGAAAAACATCTAATTCCAGAAGAGCACATATAATAACTTATGCAATCTCATGCCAGTGAATATACAACGATGAAAAAAAGCACTTAAGCATTGATCACTAAATATTACACTTGAGAGGATTGCAATCTAGGGGTAAACATTAAGCTCAAGTCCAAATTACACACATAACAATAAAACTTGAGCAATTTGTTCCAACTTAGCAAAAACATGGGACACAATTGTGAGATCACCAAGAAACTACGACAATATATCAAGACAGTCAAAATTAAACCAAAATAAATGAGAGAAAGAGTGACCTAGACACTTTTTTAAAGTGCAAATTTGTCTCAACCTTACTTTTACATAAGGCTACTATTATAGTAAGTTTACTTTTGAGCACGGATTGATCCAAGAGTTTCCTCAAAGCTATGAATTGGCTAGATAAGAATGCTGGTAAATTTTCATTGCAAGAATCATTTCTAGATTTAAAGATATAAAGTTTCCACTTTTGATAGTTTTGTTTGAAAGTTTCAAAGTCAATTGTTAAGGTCTTAGAGGCTTCTGATGGACCTGAAAGTGGTCATAACTAGCATAGTGGGTTATAGCTTGATAGAGCACATCATGATCTTGTTGGTGCTTCGAGAAATTTGTCAATCAAACTCCCAAATTAAAATATTTGGCCCCTAGAAGTTGGGTGTCCTGAAATGGGAAACATAAAAACATGTTGGAAACATAAATGAGTTAAGTGAATTTATGAAAATAAACCTCATATTCTTGAAATAGAAGTCACAAGTTTAAATCTCACAAGAAGTAAGATATGTATGCCTCAATTGTATCATAGTTAAGTGCCTCTCACAAGGAATATGAGGTAGACCCATATTACTATAAGCCAAGGGTATTTGCAAAAGTAACCCAAAAAAGAGAGAAAATAATGAGATCATCATCCATATATTTTTTTACAAGAAATACAGAACAAATTTTCTTACATTTAGTGAATTGCCTTCCTCACTACCTTCACTTGAACCTTCACTACCACTGTCCCCACTGAAACTGACAGTTCTATTTAGATCACTAACATATAAGTTATAAACATAAGAAGGTAAGAAAATGGGAGTTTCCTAGAATAGAAATTGATTTATCTAAGCAACATCCTAGACCTTCCCACTGATTATTAGTTTAATAAGTTTATCAAATTTGGCAGCCTTGAATATCTACCTTTGTGAGAAGGAACCATTTGTAGTAGCAGGTGCTGATATTCTACCCTCTCCTTTACTTGTAACTATTTTGAGCTTTCCCAAACTTCCTTTTACCCTCTTCATTGAATTATGTCCTTTACCTCCCAAGGACTTTGGCTCTGCATCTATGTTTTGTGCAACTAAAGTCTGCCCACAGAAAGTAGATATCAAATTTCCATTCAAAACATTTCTTAAAAGATTAAAACATTAACAAATGAGTGCTAAAAATTCTTATTATCATTTCCCATATAATTACTTCCTACAATATTTCAATAATTACCATTACGACATCTGTAGGATTGCCATTTGATGGGATTCCATATTGACTAAATGTGCGTGCACCCTAAAGTTGCAATCAATACCACAATGTTAGAAAATTAGGATAGTAAAATAGGCCATATGTCCACAATAAAAATAGCCAAAAATACATGCTAAACTCTAGGTAAAAAAAGGGAGTGACCATCTCCTTTATTATTGACTTACTTGGAAAGAAAAATCACATAGATAGATGCATACTTTCAAATTATAAGTATTAAATATTTGAAAAGATAAGAATGACAAAACTCAAGGTATTAGAACTTACAGGAGGTAGTGATGGATGGCCATAAATTCCTCCAGATGGATACATAGCAGCATAGGGAGGAGTTTTTCCATAAGGTGGTATTAAATTTCATTCATCAAAGCACTGAACACATCTGGACCATCACCCCATCTAACAAATAAAAATAGCAATGATGTTAAGCACAACTGATTTTGTAAAGGGAGTCAATTTCATTAATTGGAAGAAAAATTTTAAAAAATCAAAATGGAGATGGTAAGGAATGCCTTTATTTTCATAATTCAATGAAGATAAAAATGGTATAGTAAAAGGAATTCTTATGTTAAATATGATGGATGTGGCAGTACTTTTGCTTTTTCACCTTATATTTTACTACCAAATCGGGCATTGCGACGGTATGAAATGTTGTTAAAAAATAATAATTTTGAGCTTCTCTTTGTTTCGAGAATAGTTTAAAATTATCTACTTAACAAGGCCAACCACGTGAAGGTGGAAGCTCATCTAGCCCCTCCTAGGAGTCTTTTATGATCCTTTACGACACTTTAAGATCTCTAAGATGTATTCTTAGGGATCGTAAAGGGTCATAAAGGGTCACAAGGGATCCTGGGACACAACAGCTGAGAAACATAAATGTAGGCATCATGGTCACAATTGTTTGGAGACACAACATAATTACAAAGGTATACCCAGACAATGCAACACAACCACTACTCCTCCAGTTTTAAGTTGGCATTGCACGATCCAAAACCAATAGATAATTAGGAATAAATTTATAGAGTGGAGGAGGAGGCCCATTACGACTGAAATAATATAGGGATCCCTATATTATTTTGGTCATAATGGCCCTCCTCCTCTGCTCTCTAAATTTATTCCTAATTATCTATAGTTTTTGGATCGTGCAGTGCCAACTTAGAACTAGAGAAGTAGTGGTTGCGTTGCATCATCTAGGTATACCACTAAATTATGTTGTGTCTCCAAAAAATTGTGACCATGATATCTACATTTATGTTTCTTAGCTGTTGTGATATCTACATTTATGTTTCCCAACTATCATGTTTATGTGCATGTTCTTTATGTGTTAGGCTTCTCTCCCTCGCATCCAAAATAAGATTTTCCCACTCTGAATCGAGAATGCACGCGCAACTGCGTAGAATATACATGGATAACATGTTTTTCTAGATAGAGATGGTTTTACATGATAAATGCATCTATTTTATTATGGTTACATTGCAATATCAACAAACAAATTGTTGGAAACACTGAGAGGGGGGGTGAATCAGTGTTTAGCTAATTACTCAATTTCAGCAACTTTAAATATAAATCAATCATATAAAACTTGAACCTTAACATAAGATCACATAAAAAAAGACATGATTATAGGGAAACCTTGATTAGAGTAAAACTTCAGTGGGAAGTAGTACCCACAAATATTGCACTAGTATAATGAACCTATTAGAGTTCCTTTGCCCTGTTAGGAGCAGTCTTTACAATGTAAGTACAATGACCTGGTTAAGGGTCTGACCCTGTTAGGAGTCTTTTACAAACAACCCTGTTAGGGGTGAGGACTCACTATCCAAGAGCTCACTACTCAAAGAGAAAGAAGGCTACAACCTCCTGAGAATAGATATGCACTATATCCAAAAGTGAACTGCTATATGTGAAACAAATGTCTAATCAGTTCCAGTTACGCGCTTATGCTCTTAACTTCTTTAAGGGCTCTATCTCATACCGATATCTTCATACTAATATGCTATACATCTTCTCTAACTATTTTGACGACACTTCAAATGTATCTTTGAATTACATATATATATCTTTATGCCTGAATAGACGCGACCCAAAACAAGACCATAGTCGGCCCAAAAACATAATACACAACCCTTCCAAATAAATTGGCTTAAGCGTGTTTACAAAAATGTTTAATATATGATTAAAAACTTATTACAATAGGTGCTTAGCCTTTACTTAACAAAAAATTACACGCTAATCAAAATCATGAAGTCGGCTTCATACTCTGTATTTTGAACTGTTGGTGTACTTGTTCTTTTTGTAACTTGTCCATATTGACATTCTGTACCATGCGTGTATAGGATAAGCATAAAAAAATACCATAGAGCTTAAGTCTAAATTCACATATCCTGATGTGGTCGTACGCACATGTGCTAATGTTGTGATCAACTATAAGTCACTGTTCTATTATGTCTTCTACACTTAGTCAATTTTCACTTCATAGTTTACTATCAAAACTTCATATGACTTTGTTGCCATAATGAAAACAAAAAATAAGCCATATACTTCCTAGGATTCAACTTGTCAACAATCTCCCCCTTTGTCATTAATGGCAACAAAGGAATGTGGCTAAGTTACTCTAAATTGACTAACATCAAAAAACTTTATATTTTCTTCTCTTAACATATACTATATATTTCTTTGCATATATATATATATATACACTTGTCCTCATACATTCATTACTCCCCCTTTGACATTAATGACAAAGGTGACAAAATTGTAAGTCTTTTAAATACTTACTCCATGTATACATCTAGATAACTAATCTGAAGAGACTGGATCTCTTTCTACTAGAATGCCTTCATTGTACCAACTGTCTAAAGATGGTGATGAGCATGTTTTACTGTCCTTATTATATTAAACCTTGCACTTTGTTTTTAATTATTATTAGAACAATTGTGAACTTTTAGTCAGTTGAACTTTTGTTAAGTACAGAAAAGAACCATTAAGCCATGGGTGGAATAGATATGTCATATTATGCCAATATTATATATATGTTGCAGTATTTCATATAATAATTTGAATGTGTGTTCTAACATCTGGATTAATTTGATAAGTTGCTTGCATGAATATCTTTTGCATATTAACTAATCTTGTCAGGAAGTAGGAGTCACTGGGAGTGGTCGACAGCATTGAAGGAGGACGTAAAGACCAGCTTCGTGCAGATAAGCCATCATGACATCAGAAGACATGGCTGCTGCAAATCAGGAGCCACTATTTCAGAAATGCATAAATATAGCTCTGCTATATTCCCTCCGTATTGCCAGCATGTTGACTTGATCGCCCAGACTTCATTGTGCATGTCATGGGCCGTTGTGCTTCCTGTTCTCTTTCTTTGGCGTGGTTTTAGTTAGTTAGTTCCTTTTCTATTTTGGAATAAAGAAGTCAATCCTCTATTTATAGGGAGGAGACTGTTTGTTTGTAAGTTTGGATTTTTGAGGGGGAATACAATGTTCTGATTGTACCTTGCACAGCAAGTTCATTTTTAGTTTTCATGTCTTATTCTCATGTAATCAGTTTTGAAAGATAATGAAATAACTCTTGGTTCATATTCTGTGTTCATAGATTAGTAGAATCCAACCAAGGGGGCCCACTTGGTAGGTGGATTAGAGTAGAAGTAGAATAGATTTACTTTCTGCATTTCCTATATTCTAGATATAAGATTACAGTTTCTTCATGCGACATTGTACTTTGTGAATGTTCTTGCAACACCTGCAAGGATAGCTATAGTGAATGCTCTAGGTTGAAAGAATAGATTTAAGTAGATTTTGCAAGTTGTAGCATTCATTTTAGTAAGGACTAAGTGTGTTTCCCTTTTTGTAGCCCTAGTATAGATTCCTTTCATGTATTTTATTTTCCTGCAGCATAGGTAGAATGGCTCCTTAAGGAACTTAGTGCACATACTATGCTGTACCATTTCAAGTATATGTCCGTGGATTGAAAAACTAAATGCACCTCATGGTGGGAGAAGTGATCCTTAGATTGAATAAACTATTCTTAAGAGAGGCTTTGGGCACAATTACTAAGCACCTATTGTGAGGCGGTTCATTTTTGGCACCGTTGTCGGGGATGGTGTCAAGCTAAGAAACCTTTTGAGTCTTTTAGTTATTTTAATGGTTTGTGGTCCTAAATTTGCTTCACTAGTGTGAAGCATTCATTTGTATGCATCAAAGGGGAAGAAGAAGAGATGAATATGGAAGATTTCTTCTAGGAGAACCTGCAAATTTGAATGAGCAAGCTGAAGAAGTTGAGTTACCTTTTGTTGACGCAAGTCCTGAGTTTCCTGCAACATCCACCACTGGAGAAGGGTCTTTTGATATAAGTGGGTTTCAGCCTTTTGCTGAAATCTTGGCCAGCTTTCTTGATAATTTTGACCCAAACACACCTACTAATAACAATCTTGTGACTAATATTCCTTTCCAATAGCAAGTACCACCCATGATACCTCCAGTAATGGCACACCCTACTTTCCCACACTAATACATTTGGGGTGAAATTGCGACGGGGGGCAGATGTTATGTATTTTTGGATTTTTTTTTTCAATTATAACCCGACAATGTCGTAATTGCGATGTTAACAGGATATAAGGAAAAAAAAAAGAGAAAACGTTGTCATTTCTATGTTCAATAGCACCGAGAGGGGTTTTTGCATCTCTGCGGTGAAAGAAATTTTTCATTGATAGCTACTACATTGGAATCCAAAAGGCTAAGAGAGGTATGATTTTAAACTTCACTTTGTCGTGATCTCCGCAAGCTGAAAATGAAACGCTCCAAAAATCCTTCCAAAGATCATCTTATTTTTGTGTCATTTGAAAAATATCATCTTCAATGACTTCAGGGTTTGGTTGAAGACCACCAACCTGCAAAATGGATATAGGTCATACTTATCTTAATGTCAAGTAATTC
>MU227415.1:407449-438706 GCA_018584345.1 Thuja plicata
GATGTTGTTGCAAATGTATAGATAAGTAGTCAGATTTTGAAAGATGTGTCACAGATTATGAATCATGATTAGAATAGCATTGTGTAAGAACCGTTGATTGGGTTTGCTTGTCTGGTGGAAAAATACTTCGTTATGTCCTCTAAGAGTCGTGACTTTCATAGATCCACTTCCCAAAAACTAGGTCGAGGACATGCCCCCAGCTAGGTGATGGACTGAATTATTATGGGTGAAGAAAGACACACTGGACTAAGGTGAAGACCAAAACAGTAGACCAAGCTATGATGGGGTTTTATTGGGGATTTATACAAATGGGTAGGAATCATGGATTGGGCATTTTATTATGATATGTACAAGGCGACTAGTGACTATGAGAGACACTTTATTATGGTTATATACAGATGGGACAAGACACTAGAAGAATCCTAATAGAGGGAGGAGCTAGCTTGTCGCAAATGGCGCTCGTTTCCAGGTTTTCACCACATGCTTTTATTGCAATTTTCTCTTGATTTTTTCTCTTTTCTTTTTTTTTTTTGTTCTTTTTTTTTTTTTTTTTTTTTTAACATATCCCTTGTACTGGGATCTCATGAATAAAACTTCTTTAGGTGCATGTTGTTAAGAGGCTCATCCAAGGGGTCTCCCTTAGACGTTGATAACTGATAGGCTCCAGAACCATAGGCTACTGTAATCACAAAAGGACCCAACCAATTGGGCTCAAACTTGCCCTTCTTCTCACGATGCTGCTGATTTTTGGGATTCTCTCGAAGGACTAGATCACCCACTTGAAAGTCTTTGGGTTTCACTTTACTGTTATATTGACGAGACATCCTTTACTGATAGACTTTCGAGTGATCAAAGGATCGTTGACGGCGCTCATCCAGCAACTCCAATTCAGTTAGCCGTGCAACTCTATACTCTTCATCTGGAATCAAATCTTTTAGGGACACTCGAAGAGAAGGTAACTCGACCTCAAGGGGTAGGAAAACTTCATATCCATAAACAAGGGAATATGGTGTGGCACCGGTTGGAGTACGGATAGAAGTACGATAAGCCCAGAGGGCAAGGTTCAACTGGACATGCCAGTCACGACCAGCGTCATTGACAGTCTTTTGAAGGATTTTGACAATAGTTTTATTAGACGCCTCAGCTTGGCCATTACCTTGGGGGTAATAAATAGTGGAATAATGGTGGGTGATATGGAATTTGGCACATAACTCATCGATATCTTGATTTTGAAACTGTTTCCCATGATCTGTAATGAGGTGCATAGGGATGCCATATCGGCAAATGATATAGTTAAGGATAAACATAGCAACTTGTTTGCCTGTGGCAGTGATCAAGGGAACAACTTCAATCCATTTGGTAAAATACTCAGTTGCGGTTATAATGTACTTATGGCCGTTGGAAGATGGAGGGTGAATTGCGCCCACAAGGTCGAGTCCCCACTGACTGAATGGCAATGTAGTTGTAACAGGATGAAGTTGCTGTGTGGGTGCATGAATAAGATTCCTATGAATTTGACACTTCTTGCATTTCCAAGAAAAGTGAAAAGAATCTGTTTCCATAGTAGGCCAATAGTAACCCATACACATGAGCTTTTTAGCCAAGGAAGGACCACTCGAATGTGTTCCACATATACCCTCGTGTACGTCTTGTAAGGCAGTTTGAGCTTCAGCATGTTCAATACATCATAAGAGAGTACCGTCAAGACCTCGCCGATACAGGGTGTCGGATATTAGGAGATAGCGGGAGGTTTGGCGGATGAAGGTTCGCTTTTGATTTATGGATAGGTCGGGGGAAGGATATTGTCTCTCAGATAGGAATATATTTTTCCATAGGTAGGGGAATCTTGTCCGATAATATAACCTATGATACGTGTATCAGGATCACCATACGTAGGATAAATCAAGGATTCCACTAAGAACTCAAAACGGGCTTTTGTATCCTCGGTACTAAATAAAGAAGCAATTATCGCCATAGCATCTGCAACCTTATTTTCCTGCCTTGGAATCTGCTCAAGGGTTTTGGTGAAGATGGATAGTTGGCCCAGGCTCGTTTTTGTTTCCTGTAAGAGCACCATGTCTGCTTTGGCCGACAATATGCAGTGTTTCACTATACGCTACTTGTTAGGGGCATTTAGACCCCTAACAACCTTCATTGTGACTTGGGAAAGAACTGCCCCTTCCCAACATTTAAGTATGTTGTGATTTTTGATTGGTCATGATCTTCCCCATCCTCCGATCTTAATGTAGCCAGAGATTTTCTGCCTTTACCTTTCTTTTTTACCCCGCCACAATCAGGAATGGAATTGTTAGCAAAAGACTTTTGAAAGCCTAAAATTGGAGGCTGTAAAGGAGGAAGGGGTGCAGGGTGGGTGACATCTGGCTTCCGAGCGGTGGAAGTATCCTATAGATCCTCTACCACATTGTTCTTATAGTAAACAAGTCCCTCAGTGGCATTCCATCTTTCTTCCTCCTCGACATAATCCACATCTAAAAGTCTTTCAACAAATGAAGTTGACTTGTCCTCAATGACCGTGGTTTTGTTTTCTGAATAATCAAAGAGTTCATAAACTGCCTGAAGCCTTGGTGAAATAGGAGAATGAATATTTTGATCCTTTGATTGTAGCTCTACAACCTTATCTGGAACTGATCCCCGACAATGAAATCTCTTGCCAACTGGTTTTAATGGAATAATCCCCCCCTTAATTTTGTTCCTAACTCTAGATTTGTTTTTGGTGTCTACTGTCTCCGCCCTGTGTCTCAAAGATTTTCGGCAACCTGAACTATTAGTGGAAGAATCAATATCTGGAGAGACAACCGTCAGTGTAGATGTCCAGTTCTAATGTTTTGAATCCCTTGGTACTTATCCAAATTGGGTCCAGAAGTCACCTCGGCCTTTTCTATAACCCATAAATCTCTAATCTTGGTCTGCAAAATGTCATCTTCTTGATCAGTCTCTGAAGGCGGGAATGTCTACACATTTAGGGAATTTTCAGCAGGAGATGTATTATCCATGAGTGGATTTCCATCCAGGGTGACCATCCCTCCATTGTGGGTAGCATTGCCATCATAATTAACCTCTTCTGCCAAAACTTGATCTGCCAACTGAGACATCATCTCCGCTTGTACCTCTCTAAACCATAGAGTCAGAAGTTGTTCCACAATCTTCTGATTGAATCTTAGGTTGATATTAAGATGATTACTTTTCTTGCATGGATTGATGGGGCTCCTCACTGACGACTGCAAAATTGTTGGTGCCATAGGCTTGCATAAAGTGATCACCACCGGGTTCTTCTTAGGAAGAGATCTCATTTTCCTTTTCCCTCCATGTTTCGCCCAATTATCAACCTGTTCATGTTCTGAAATTCTTTCTTATTACTTCTTTGGCATGGGCTTGATGCCAGTAAGAGAGTTCTTGGCATAGACCTCTGATTAGTCCAACTTAAAATTTTCCAGTAAAAAAACCAAAGAAACAATTTCAAGATTTCCATATGTGCATCATCATTAGCTACTATCATAGATGTGCCAGGGTTTTCCTTGATATTCCTACCTCCAAGAATAGATCCCCCACCAAGTTATGTTGTAGAAGAAGGGCCCGACTTTTCCCAATAACTCTCTCATGAGTGGTGTTCTCATATGGATCTCTATCTAGCATCACAGTATCCACTTTGGTGCTTGCATTTCCACAGAAGGATTCTTCTGGAGGTCATAAGTGATGGCCTTCACCCACGTTCCTAATTTTGAAATAATCTTTAGAGATCTTGGAATTTCTTTGGTGAGGTTCATAAGTAAGCATAGCAATGTTGAAGCTGAATCCTGCCTTTGTTGATGCTTGAGGTAAATACCTATTTTATTAGCAATGATTTGTAGAGTATCTGAGTCTCTATATTCCACTGGGAGGTTATTTAAAAAGATCCACATTGGGATAAACTTGACAACATTTGTTGAGCTATCGAAGTTAGGGGACCATTGTTGCATGTGAAGCCCAGAATTGTTGTAAAACCACGCCTTCACTCTGAAAGTGTTATCTCTACTAATCTTGTCTTTGAAGATAACAAGATAATAGCCCAACTCGTCATCAATGGATTCTATTTTGGAGATGTTAAGCCAGGTAGCATAAGCCCACGAGGAAAACTGGAGGTGGGATAACTTTGTATTCCAGAATTTACAGATCAGAGCCTGGTGAACCAGAAGATGTCTCCTTTGAGCCAAATAATCCACAGAAAAGGTAATGGTGACTTCTTCTGGTCTAAGAAGGGGGAGTCCTTCCTTAATGTTTCTGGTAGATACCTCCATTTGAGTGTCTTCCGGATTTGTTTACGAGGAATGATCAGTGTCTTCCTTTGTTGGTTGACTCTTTTGAAGTAGCTTTATTCTTTCCTAGGAACTCCGAATAGGCCTCCATCTATTGTTATTGTTATGCTTTCTTTGAAAAGCATTTTTTAATCCATTATCAAAACCCAAAGTCTTGTTGTTCCTTAATAAATCTACTCGTCTCTTATGGATTTCCCAACGAAGATTGGACCGTGCCTTCTTCGGAAGAGAAGGTTTGATTGGAATCCCCGCTTTGAAAAAATTGGAATGAGATTTGGGTTAATAGGTGAGGGATGCCAAAGCGGCCTATGTCTTTTTAAGGGATTTCTTAACCCAGGTTTTTGACCCCCTTTAGACTCAAGCTGATCTCTGCATCCAAAATGCTGTGTATTCTGTATTCCAAAATGTGACCGTTTGAAAATCTCCCGGTTCTGCAAGTGGGTATAATTCCATCATTTCCTTCCATTTTTGGCAACCCATTGTTCCCTATTAGAGAGTGATCTGTGGGTGACATCTCCTTTGTTTCCCTGGTTGCGAATGCCCCAGGGGTTCTTGGCAGGCGCGTTCGATCCTTCATGTGAAAGGAACGGATGCCTTCATGTCCATGGCTTCGCTGCATACGCTTACTCGCTTGGTCCGTTGCGAAACACTTAGCCTCCAAATTGTGCCGTTGAGTCAATTATGCCGATGAGAAAAAAATGGCAGAATTTGCAGGAAAGAATTACAAACCCTACCACAGCAGAATTTTCTTATAAATGAAGCAAACCCAAACCAATCTCCCTACAGCTGCTGCTTCATTCAATCTATTCACAGCAAACACAAAATGGATATGAGAATATCAGGGCTTTATGTGAGAATTACTGGATTCCGATTGGCGAACCCCACGCAATATAGCCTAATTACAGAGTCCTCTTTCGAGATCTATTAATCCCACATGTAGCACCTAAAGACTCCAAGAAGAAAATGTTAGTATAAATGTAGAAAAAAGGAGCGTTGCAATTCATACCTTTCTCGGCCTTTTGGCTAAGATCAAGTGTAGTAACTGTTCTTATCAGTTTAATATCTGATACGTGGCTCAATGAGCCACACGATATTAAATTAATTTCTTCAGGGGGAAGTCTCAACAGGTAGCTTGCTACCAGAGATTTCGAGCGTCGCTTCTGTATTGCACTACAGCAGAAGCCCGGCGCACCCCACACCCAATTCAATTGACAAATTAAATTATTATGATTCTGTTGATATTGCAGATGTTTTTCTGTTTCTGTTAGTAAGATTGTAAAATTACAGTAGAAGTTGTTTGTTATTTATCAGTAGATAGATTACTTGTTGCAGGGCAAAGCTGCTGGTTGCGTATGAAGGCGCGCAAAGAAACTCTGGAAAGAGAACGTTTCGCCGCCGGGTCTCGAAATTGAATCCGCTGAAAAATGGAAAAAGAAAAATTACGCACAAACGAATTAAAGCTGCTTTAGATTATCTTCCTCTAAGTTGTTTGACTGATTCTTAGCTGTGCACAAAGAAAGCTATATATCTCAAAATTTGCTTTGATGCAATTACAAAGATGCATCTTACAGATGTTTCTTTACAAAAAGAATTTTACATGAAATCATGCCGCGCTCTGCCTGTAATAAACTTGTTTATGAAAAATAATTTGGGGAAAGAACCATCAGAGTAGCCACAATCCTTTTTTTTTAAAGTTGCAATCCTTGATGACAGTCAACAATTTGACAGTCCCTTTGAACTTCACGGGACTTCACCTTTCACAACTACAATTATTAGACAGTCCTCAAGAGAATTCATTATATGGAGTATAGGGAGCTGCAAATAATGTGATGGATAGACACTGGTCTTCCATTTCTGTGCGTTTTTGGCTTCTTAGATTCATTAAGATTCGTCACATCACATGCTTAAATTTTAACCTCTTTCCATATGAAGAATAAAAACTTAAATTCAAGCAGTGAAGTTAACCGTTTAAATGATCTCAGGTTGATAAAATGTCTTTAGATTGATGTAATATAAAAGTATATTTGATAAAATGTCTTTAGATTGATGTAATATAAAAGTATATTTTCTCTACTTTGTTGTTTTCTTGTAACTTATATTGATGGCATTTTTTTTAATGTTAATAGTGCATTTACTCTCTAATAGATAGGTCATCGTATTTTTCTTTCCTGTCTACTTAGTTGACATTATTCATTGAGTATATTTTTGTCGTTTGATAGATGATAGTATTCTCTTTTCATTCTAGATAGATGATAGTATTCTCTTGTCATTCTACTTAATAGTAAGACATGATTCATTGGTACATTTTTCTCATCTGGTTTACTATCATCCTTTAATTCTATTCAATAGTAGAACATAATTCAGTGGGTATTTATCATTTGATGTGTATTTGTGTTTTTAAATGTCCAAACAAATGAGCATTTGAATGGCTTCTATGTTTTAAGTTTCAAGTGGGGTGCTTCTCTTGGGTATTGTGGTAGTTTGGACAAATGGAGTTATCTACTCTATAATATTTGTTTGCTTCTACTCAACTTTGCTTTCTTCTTTAATTAGTTTTTGTTAGGTTTGTGTATATTGACTAAGACTTTGGTATCTTTACTCTATTTTAAGTACTTATATCTCAAAAATCACAATTTCCTTGAATGTTATCTATTTACACATTCAACATTGAATTAATGTTCATGTGGAAGTGTGGGTTTCCTCCATTGTTAATGATTTAAATATTTAATTTTCATCTTTTACCTATTCTAATCTCTTCTCATAATCTTAGGCCTTTAATTAATATTAAAACTAATATAATTATTGGACACAACACTAATTTCCATTGGCAACCTTTCTTGACTTTGGGGCAACCTTCTTTCTAGAATACTTGCAGTCTAAGAAAGACTGTGCAGTCCCATATTAAATATATGGTTGTGTATATTTATGTTTGTAGTTGATAGTTGTAGATCTTTAATATTATGGTTGTAATATTGGTGAATATGGGAGAACACCATTATGTCACCTCTCTTTCATTTTTTATATAATGGATGCCCTGTCTCTTATTTTTGTAATGCAATTTGGGCTTTTGCATATTTCTTTGTTTTATGATCAACAGATCGTTGATTTAGTTGTCTTCATTTGGTATCAGAGCCAAATTGAGAAATTTGTCTTTCATTGCAGGTGATCCAGAAGTGATCAAAGAGCAAGTTATAGATTGGAGAGGAGCTTGGAAATCAGCTAGTTAAGAGATTTTCAAGATCAAATATCAACATATTTGATTGCAACTGGTTTATTTGTTGCAAGCTTGAGCTTGAAAGGAGGTGTCCGTGTGGAGGCATTTGCAACTTGAAAGGAGGTTATTGCAATTTTTTCCCTTTCTTTCGAGCGAGAAGTGAGAGAAGATTATTGAAGTTTTTTAAAGAAAACTTGCCTTTTTACATTGATAAATTATTTTTAGCTTTTATTAAAGCTTCAGTTATATGTTATTTTTTAAAAAATCTTTAAAACTCTTTTGTGGAAACATGAGTTTTAATTAAGAAGGAAATGATATATTGGAGTTTTTTGTGAGTTATAAACTTTTTCTTTGTAATTTAGAAAATGATATTTTTGTAATTAAGTGCATTATCGGTGGTAATCGACACTTATTTCTCAAATAAAATAATAAGAAAAAGAGAGTTTTTTTGTGTGTGGGTCCCATTTGAAGGGACGAGAGTATTCTTTTGCAAAGATCTCTCCTGAATTGTGTGTTGAGCACCTGGGTCATTGTGCATATTTTTATGACAAATACGGCAGGCAATGTAATGTCTAATGTGTTGATTCCCGTCTTTGAAGGAGACAATTTTACATATTGGTGTACTAGAATGCAAACTCTACTCAAATCTATGGATTTGTGGAAAATTGTTCAAAATGGATATGTTGAAATAGCAAATGTAAATGCATTAAATGACAAACACAAAAGGGAATACAAAGAAAATATAAAGAAAGATAATGAAGCTTTATTCTTGATTCAGGGTGCAATCACTCAAGCTATCTTTCCTAGGATAAGTGGTGCTATTCACTCCAAGCAAGCGTGACAAATATTAAGTAATGCATATCAAGGTGCACAAAGTGCTAAATTCTAAAGAATGAGGACAAACTTTAAAAATGTAAAAATGACTACTAGTGAATCTGGCAATGAATTTCTAACAAAGGTAGAAGGTCTAGTAAGTCAGATGAAAGTACTAGGGGAAGATGTAGATAAAAAGCATGCCATTGAAAAGATTTTGAGAAGCTTGATTCCAAAATTTAAAGGTGTGGTTTCTACAATTGAGATATCTAAGGATCTCTCAAGCATGAAAATTGATGAATTAAGTAGAATTTTGTTAACTACTGAAGAAAGAATGAAAATTAATGAAGAAAGCTTAGAGCAAGCATTTTCCTCTAAAGAAAATATAAGAGGAAAAAGAAACACATTCTTCAAGAGTCATAGTAAATATGATGATAATAATAAGAATGAATACACGAGTGAATCTAGCAATTCTAGAGGAAGAGGAAATTATTTTAGAGGAAGAAATATCAACTTCAAAGGAGTTGGAAGAGGAAGAGGTAGAAGTAATGGGGGAGACAATAGTAAAAGGAATGTCCAATGCTTTTACTACAATAAGTTTGGAAATTATGCTTCAGAATGTTGGAGTAAACAAAGTGAAATAGAAAAGAGAAGTGTTCATAGCACTGTTGAAGATAAACAAAATTTGTTTATTTCTTGCTTCAATACAAGTGCAAGTGAAAAAAATGTGTGGTATATAGACTCTGGATGTTCTTCACATATGACATCTAATGAGAATCTATTTGTTGACTTGGATAAAAAAATATCAAAGTACAGTAGTACTAGGAGATAATAATTCTCATGGAAGCAAAGGTAAGGGTACTATTGCAGTTACCACCGAACATGGTAAAGTGAAGCATATCAATGAAACACTATTGGTCCTAGCACTCAAAAAGAATTTGTTGTCTATTGGACAAATGTTAGAGAAAAATTATCAAGTGACTTTTGATAAAAATGAGTGCATAATAAGAGATGAATAAAACAAGAATGTAGTTATTGCAAGAGAAAAAATGACAGGTGAAAAGATGTTTCTACTTCATTTTACTCATGGGAACCAAGCACTAAGGTCTAGAGAAATGAGTGAAAGTAAAATTTGGCATAAAAGATTGATGATCATATTTTATCATTAGTATACAAAGGAAACAATTTTTGAACCATTGGTAACATGATCACTGAAAGACAAGTTTATAGTGCAACCCGACACAAAATTTCACAGAGGTCACTGAAAATGTTAAGTGCAAAAGAAAACCGAAACTAGTCTTCACCGACGGACAAGTTCACAGAGGAACCCAACAGACAAGTTCACAGTGAACACTGACAGTCAGTCTACAGAGGAAACTGAGAAGTAGAATTTCTACAAAGACATCACCGAGGAAAGACTACAGAGAAACCTGAGCACCAGTCTACTGAGCGACAACTTTAATTTTGAGAAATGTGCATCTGAGTTACACGTCAGATAAAATACTTAAGTTTTATATTTATCTTTAAAGCTTATCTTTAAAACCATTTCTTGACGGACAAGCAAAGCAAATGTAATTATTTTAATTAGTCTAACTGATTGAAAACATGCAAACTAGGAGATCAAGGTCGAGTTGTAAACCTTTGATCATAGAGTTTTCATAGTTAAGTGTGAAACCTATTTAGGTCAACTCATTGTATAAATAGATGTGTAATCAATCAAAACAAATGTATGTGATAATGATTGTAGCCGAAGTGCACATCTAAAGATCAAATAGAGAGTTTTATGTAGAAGGACAACAAAAGATGAAATCAGTTATAAAGAACAAGATTCAGGGCTACCGAGCAGAACAAATGTATTAATCAATCACTATAGGTGATACATCATATTGTAAACTTTAAAGGATCCGTACTCAGCAATTCAGGATTGCATTTTATCAGGTCAACAAGTATTTTTTACTACATTCTAACAAGTATAGCAAATAGAAGAAATCCTTTAAGAAGGTGGATTTAACAATCCTTTTGTAAATCTCTTAACTGAGTGCACACTAAACAGTGTTGCTAAATCTCTTAATAGAGTAGACCTTAACCAGTGTAAACATATTACTCCTAACAGGGTAAGATCATCAGAAGTGATCAAAATTGTAGCCTTAACCGACACCTTCCATTCTGTAGATAGTGAAGCTTTGTGGGTTTCATCCCTGCCGTAATTTTTACCTTCTAATAGGGGTTTTCTGCGTTAACAATTTTTGTGTCACGTGTCATTACATTTCACAAATGTTTCTATGAATGTTTACGTACAATTAAGCTTATGATTTGATACTACATGCACAAAGATAGAATAGCATCTATGGTTGGTAATACGAGGAATTGATTACCAAAGGATTAAGGGTTAATTGATAAAAAGTTTTAAGAGTACTGATTCACCCCTCCCCTCTTAGTACACACCAAATTCCATTATTCCAACAAAGATATGGTCACCTTAGCTTTAATGTTTTGATTTTACTCAAAATATTAAAAATGGTTGAAGGTCTACCATCCATTGAAGACACAAAGAGGTATGTGAAAAATGGATTGTTGGCAAACAACATAGGATACAATTTCCTATTGGAAAATACAGTAGAGTTAAAAAACATCTTGAGATAATCCATATAGATTTGTGTGGTCCTAGGGAAACACCTTCTTTGAACAAATCCAAGTATTTTCTAACCTTCATTAATGATTACTCAAGAAAAACTTGGGTGTATTGTTTCATTTCAAAATCAGAAGTATTTGGAAAATTTGTAGAGTTCAAGAATTTGGTTGAAAAACAAAGTGGTAAGTATATCAAAGTGATAAGGTTAGACAATGGAGGTGAGTACAAGTCAGATCAGTTTATTGATTTTTGCAAAAATCATGGAATCACGAGAGAGTTCACTACTTCCTACACTCCACATCAAAAATGGAGTTGCTGAAAGGAAAAATAGGACAATTGTTGAAATGGAAAGAAGTATGTTAAAAGAGAAAAAATTGGATAAAATATTTTGGACAGAAGCAGTATACACAATAGTGTATCTTCTAAATATAAGTCCTACAAAAGTGATTAAGGTAATGACTCATGAACAAGCATGTTTTGGGGTAAAGCCAAGTGTTGATCACTTCAAAGTATTTGGATGTGTTTCTTATGCACACATACCAAAATAAAAAAGGTCTAAGTTAGATGATAAAGGCCTTAAATGCATTTTTATTGGTTATAGAACTGAAAATAAAGCATACAGATTGTATGATCCAATTGAAAAAAAAAGCTTGTTTTAAGCAGAGATGTGGTATTCAATGAACTAGCAGAATATACCAAAGAAAATGAAATAAAAGGAAAAGAGATAGTAATTGATGAGATTGAAGAGGAGGAAGAAGAAGATGAACCTGAATCATCTAGTGCAGGAGCAAGAAAATATCAAAAATATCATAGAAGAACATAAAAGAATCATCCATCAACTCTTATGTTGGATTCAAATTTTAAAAAAATGACAACAAGGTCACAAGCAAAAGTGAATTTTGCACTAATGGCTCAAATCATGGAAAATAATGAGTCACAAACATTTGAACAAGCTCAAGAAAAAGAAGAGTGGGTTGAAGCAATGAACAATGAAATAGAAATAATTGATAGGAATGATACATGGGATTTGGTTCAATTACCTCTTGGTAAGGAAATTATTGGTACAAGATGGGTGTACAAAAAAATGTATACATCTGATGGAAGCATTGATAAGCATAAGGATAGATTTGTAGCCAAAGGGTACAATCAACAAGAGGGTATTGATTATATTGAGACACTTACACATGTAGCACGAATGGATACTATCAAATTGGTTTTGATATTGCCAATTCAGTAGAGTTGGACAGTTTATCAAATGGATGTGAAGAGTGCTTTATTGAATGGATATATTGATGAGTAAGTGTATGTTTCACAGCCTAAAGGTTTTGAAATACATTCTAAAGAACATTATGTTTGAAAATTAAAGAAGGCCTTGTATGGTCTCAAACAAGCACCAAGAGCATGGTATTCAATGATAGACTCCTACCTACAACATAATTTTTTTTCGAGAAGTCAATCAGATCCAAATCTCTCTATCAGAAGCTTAGCTAAGGACATTTTTATCTCAGTTCTCTATGTTGATGATATTATATACACACATAATAATCCATCTTTATTTCCAGAGTTTAGAGTAGCCATGATTACTGAGTTTGAAATGACAGATTTGGGACAAATGCACTACTTTCTTGGTATAGAAGTATGGAAAAGAAAAGATGAAATATTTATGTCTCAAAAAATATATGCCTCAGATATCCTACAAAAATTTCAGATGCAGAGCTGCAAACTAGTTGCAACACCTATTGAAGTTGGACTTAAATTGTCTACTTTAGATGTGTCAGATCCAGTGAACCCTACTCTATATAGACAACTGATTGGAAGTTTTATCTACCTAACTACAACTCATCCAGATACCACATATGCAGTGAGTTTGGTCTCTAGGTTCAAAGTCAGAACCTAAGGAAACACATTGGAGTGCAGTTAAGAGGATTCTTAGATATGTTAGAGGGACATTGAGCTATGGTCTTAAATTTCAGCATTCAGAGGATAGCAGATTGGTTGGCTATACAAATTCAGATTGGGAAGGTTCTACATATGATAGGAAGTCCACTTTTGGCTACACTTTTAGCTTTGGTTCTATAGTATTCTCTTGGAAGTCCAAGAAACAACCAATAGTATCACTTTCTACTATAGAGGCAGAATATAAATCCGCAACATTAACAACTTGTCAAACTGTATGGTTGAGAGCAATACTAGAAGACTTACACCAAATTAAGAATGAACCTACTTTGTTGTACTGTGACAACAAGAGTGCTATTCAAATGATAAAGAATCTAGTATTTCATAGTAGAACCAAACATATTGAGATACAACATCACTATATCAGGGAATTGGTTCAACAAGGCTTGATTGAAAGTGTGTACTACAGTACAAAAGATCAGATTGCACATATTTTCACAAAGGCTCTAGTTCGTGAAAGGTTCCAAAAGCTCATAGATTTACTTCATATTCTTCCCAATGATCATTATGGGGGAGAATGACAACACTAATTCCCATTGGTAGCCTTTCTTGACTTTGGGACAACCTCCTTTCTAGAATACTTGCAGTCTTTTTTGACTGTGTAGTCCCATATTAAATATATGATTGTGTATATTTATGTTTGTAGTTGATAGTTGTAGGTCTTTAATATTATGGTTGTAATATTGGTGAATATGGTTGAACACCATTATGTCACCTCTCTTTCAATTTTCTATATAATGGATGCCTTGTCTCTTATTTCTCTAAGGCAATTTGGGCTTTTGCATATTTCTTTGTTTTATGATCAGCAGATCATTGATTCAGTTGCCTTCAAACACTAATAGTTTTTCTTTCCTTATTCTACAGTTTGTTGCATCCACTGTCACAATTAGTGAATTAGTTTTGCATGTTCAATTAATTTGGTCTTATAAGACCCCTTTTTGGCAAGATTTGTAGAATACAAATGTTAAAAAAAAATCACTAAAATAATTATCTTTTTCTAATTATATTAAACCACAATTGATTGGGTAATGTAATAGAATATACACATTATTTTAATGTAAGATATATTTAAAAATTTAAAATATTTGAAACAAAGATTACTTAATTTGAACATTTTAATTTAACATATATTAAACATGTTAAGTGCATTATTTTAATTATATTTTAAATATAATTATTATTCAAAATACTTATTTAAAATTTGAAAATATTTTTTTTAATTATTTTTATTTCTTATAGTGATTGATATTATATATTATTTTAATTAGGTTAGATTTATCATCATACAATATATAATTTTGATAATTTCTTAATATTTTTATGGACATCCAAAAATATTAATATTATTATTAATATTAAATTCCCTCTTATTCCTCTAACTATTTAATTCAATCAATTAAATAGTTTCATAATTGGTATTTATCAATATTTTAAATACTATTCCAATTTATTTTATTTAAATACATTTATCTCATGAAATCCCCTTTTTAATAAATTTATATTTATTAAAATCTCTCCATATTCATAATTCTTCTAAACCATGATTTATCCAAATTTAATTTGGATTACAATCTAAGCCCTAGCTAGAAACCTATTAATCCAACCTAGAGACCTACCCTAAGCCTACCCTATTCCTACTCTACTCCCATCACCTCATCCTCTAAACATGTTTCCCTACCTAACTTCCCTTTAATTATACTTAAAAGGTGATTCCTAACCTTTTTAAGGCTAATGGAATGCTCACCCACATGGGGAAATTCTCTCCAAAAAGGTCACCCATTCCTCTTAAATTCCTCTTACAAGTTTGTCTCCCCACTTGAAAATCTTGAGCCACTCAAACATTTAATGCTATGTTTGAATCCAAAATAGTCATCCCTTCCAAGCGTTTGTGTCCAAAATGGCCACCCATTCCTCTTAAAGGTTATTTACTCCTTTGTCCCCCACTTGGAATTATTGAGCCACTCAATATTAAATACTATATTTGACTCAAAATTAGCCATCCCTTCAAGCCTATGTGTCCCTTATGTGGCTCTTATGTGGATGCCACATAGATGCCACCTCATTCAACCCCTCCTCTTCTCTCCCAAAAATCTATAAATAGAGGCCTTCTCCTCTTCATTTTTCATCTCTCAATTTGCATTGTTATCATGCTAGAATTGTTTTAGAATTTCATAGCTAGTTTCATGATTATAGTTTTCTTGTTTAATTCACATAGAAATCACATGCTAGGATTGAATTTGGTAAATGAATCATAGTTTCTTGCATATGCATATCATTTTCATAGTTTAGAATATAATCCTTTTGAAGGATTTGAGACTAGTTCCTTATACTATCTCTTGAATTCCTCCATTATTTACAATCTTGCATTTGCATTGGGATCCATTGCATTTTGTGTGTTTGAGAGAGCACACCCACATCCATCAAAATGAGAAAATCAAACAAGTTAAATAGGGTGCTTACTTGTTTTAGCTTAATCTGATGTTATTTGGTGTTCTTTGTTGCTTTCTTTCTCTTTCATATGATTTTGAATTTATTATATGTGCTAACCCACTAATCTTGCATGTTTGAGCTTGCTCCCAACAGGTTGAAGAATTCCCCATACACATTCTAGCATGCCCGCTGGGACCCACGTCCCTAAACCTTATCAAAATATCTTCATTCTTCTCAAAAACACATTCAGATTCATAGACAGGTGTCTCCGCTTCTACAGAGGCGGCTCCGACAGACGGGCGGCTCTGCTTGTACACAAGCGGCTCTGCCTGCAAACATAGACACTGTCACGAAAACATCCATAACTTTTGCATACAGACTCCATTTTTGATGATTTTAAAAGCGTTGAAAAGCTGACTCAAAGAAATTTTTAGATTTGTAAGCTATTAATTCAGATTCCACTTCAAAAATTTGGTGCACATGTTCAAAGTTACTCTTTCATTTTCAATTTGAAAAGTTCATATCTTATGCTAACGAAATCTTTTTTTTAAAGTGAATTCTTTGTGTAGATCACCTTTATCACTTTTCGAAGATTTGGAAAGGCTCAAACTACTAACCAATTGTATTGCAGCACCGCTTGCCCAAGACACAACTTCATAAGATTACTCACACTTGTCTTGCAGGTTGCCTTGATTTAAATCGACCAAGCGATTGTGTTTGTGATAATATTTTTTAGGCACATAGACTAATTAGTTAGATTTCTTTATCTAATCTGAAGCAAGTGTTAGGGGATTCTGCTCTCTTCCCTTTTGGAAAGATCAAAAACCTAGACACACTTGCTTTGTGTTAAACAATTGAATCTTTTGGGAAAGAACAAAATTTGTCTTGCATGTTTGGGAGAAAACAACATTGTGTAGGATAGTATGCTCTTTTGCCCTTGTGGAAAATCAGAAATCTAGACCCCTCTCGTCTCCAATCCATGCTTTTCAAATTAATCCTTTAGATGGGCCTTTCGGTCGAGGAAAAAATCTCTTGGGAACGACCCACGTGAGAATGAGGTGTAAGCCACACCACTCTAGCTCATGTTAATCAAATTTACTCTTTGGGGTTAAATCCTTAGGATTTGATTGGTGTTTGAGCTTATACTCGGCTCTCGTCTAACTTAACTGTGGCCTCGCGGTCTCAATCACATTTACGTGACCACTTTTATCAAGACGCTCTATGGGGCTATACGTCTGAATCGTGCTTGCACGGACATAGAGGATACAATTGAATGGAGACACTTAATAAACAATCTAGGCATAGAAGCTACCTGATTCACCTCCGAATGGTGATTTATTATAGTGTGAGGGGAGGAAATAATCTCCCCCCAAGATCCCCATCATATGTGTCCCAAGGTATTGTGTTGCGAAAGAGATCTTTGTAGCATGGAAATAATACCTGGAAAAGGGAAAAAACACAAGCACCCTTTTGGGGGTGACACTCTTGTGTGAGATGACGGACTACCAAGCAATGGGTCTATAATATTTCATTGAAGTCAATTCCTTAGGTAGATGTGTGCTTGAAGTGTTTGAAGAACATTGACAAAATCCAAACACAAACGAGATACCCAACATTCAAATTTGTCACTTGCTTGTATCCTTCAAGGTTGCTTTGTCCCTTGTCATATTATTTTCACACACATGCTTGTACTTTTTTGGTTTGACTATGTTGAAATTGGTTCTTGCCATGGAACAAATCTATTGAAAATCAGAATGAGATCAAACTTTTGCCAAATCATCAAAACAATGTCCCTTTGCAAAAATTACCTTGAGCTCTAATTTTTAGAATTTGATCTTTTATGAGATATGTCCTAAAACCTCCAACTATTCATCAAAAATCAGATCTATTTATAGGACATGACCGATTCCAAGAAGCATAAGAAGGTAAAAAATCTTTTACCACCCGTGCAAAGAGAACAGAAAAACACAACCCGAGAGGCTACCAAGTACCAACACATCATTGATTCCATCAAACAAGATATTCATAAATGGGAAGAATTTAATAAAGTGATCTACAATAACAAGGTTGCTTGTTTCATGGGCACATATCGTCTAAACTCTGCTTTTGTTGGATTTGAGCAAAATGACTAGCTGGTTTACCATGACAAATGGAAGTTCCTCCTCTTCTTAAGCTCACTTAGCTTGCATTTTTAGGACCTCCCTTAGGTTGTCATCTTTAGAAACACATCACACACTCATCTCAACATAATCCTGCATTAATCCAAGTCAATCCTAATCAGCCTAGTATCATCCAAATCATCATACAAAGCATCCTTGATCACATCCTTCGCTTGGTATCGCATCCCCTTTTGAGTTGCTTAGAATCTACATCTTAATCAAACCCCATCCTTGAATGTCCTTAAATTAAGCATTGTTTAGGATAATCCCCTTTGCCTTTGCAACCTCATCACCTTGATCAAAAGGTTGGTTCGCATTAATAGAGAATCTCATCCTCCGAAGACCACAAGTCTGTCTTAGGTAGACAATCACATCTACTTGATCCTACACTAGGGAAAGCAACTCTTAATCCTTGCATGCATCAAGTCATCCTTAATCTGTAGAAGCACATCCATCATCCTAGACGCATCGTAATCCTAGCATCATCATCCTTAGATTCCTAGATGCATCCTTGCATTACATCTTGCATCTCATATCCCTTTAGGGTAGTCATTTCATGCCACCTATCACACGAGCCACTAAGAAGAGGAAGAACATGGACCCCAATCTTGTCGCTAGTTCATCTAATCCTAAGATTGACAATACTAACGCCATGGTTACCTATGCGCCTCAACCCAATGAACAAATTGAACACATCTAGGTAGATAGCAATGAGCCTCCCACCATGATTACTATAGAAACATTTATCAATCATCCAGCACATGTCCACATGGTAAGCACCATGAGTGGACGCAACAACAATCAAGTACTCTTAGACATTTAACAACAAGGACTTCAACTCTAGCCTTGGATTATACCCACACTTGTCACATGACCTATGGCACTTCTAGGGGAACATCCTCATCCCACTAGAAATGAAGTTTTTGATCCACTCCAACGAGCCCTACAGGTGGGAACTCTTATCGCACAAGTAGTCCAACCTTCCATCCCACCCTCCATCATGTACACAACACCTTCCTCCACCTCACGAGCCCTGCCTCTTGATCCAACATCAGCAGCACAAGCAATACCCCCCATCACTACGCAAGCACCTCCTGAATTCACAACCACTCCACTTTTGCAACCATTTTCAACATTTGTGGCACAATTTCTACCACCACCAGTCAGCACACAGCGAACCACCATTCCACCCATCCCTACTCAGCCCATTCAAAGTGCAACAACCAGTTCACAACATCAAAGCACCCAAGTTTCCATGCCTATTCCACCTTTCTTCACCACAGGCATGCCACCTACCAATGCATATAACCAACCCTTATTTCCACAAGGGTCCACTTTCCCCACCCCACTAGCAACATAACCACAACATGTGCCAGCTATTTTTCCACAAATGCAAACCAATCCAAATCCCCCCATGCAACAACCATCCACCAATCCCTTTGTCATACCCCAAATACCAATCTAGCAACAACAACAACCAATCCAACATCAACAACCTATCCAGCAACAACAACAACAACCTATCCAACAGTAACAACCTATCCAACAGCAGGAACAACCTATCCAACAGCAACAACCCATCCAAAAAACAATCCAACAACAGCAACAACCTATTCAATAACAACAATCCATCCAGCAACCATCCCAACAACAACAACCACATCAGCAAGTTACCAACCCATTCACATCCCAAGCACAACAACAACAAATGAACCCCTTCACAGCTACACATTCCACCCTTCAAGTTACACAATAGCCGTAACCACAAATGCAGGGGGAAAATCCCTTCATGGCACAATCAGTGCAACACTTTGCTAATCCTTTCATCCAACCCATGCAACAACAACAAACTCATTCCACCAGTTACCTAGCCATGCCATCTTCCGCTGCATCACAAACCATTCCACCTCCATAGCAATTTAGTGTTCCCACTGAGGGCATTCTGCCACAAAACACCTATCCTCCATCCTACACAGGTGTGCAACAGGCTCATCCCACCTATCCAACACTGCAACAAATACAAGCATATTTCTAGCAGTTGCAACAATCTTATCAAGCACCGACACCTCCTCCACTGCAATATTCCCCTCAACCGCAACTTCCACCACAACAACCCATATACATTGACCATAAACCATCATATCAAACACCAAAATATCCCCCATAGAATCCTCCATATCTTCCATTTGATCCATATCAGGTTCAAGGAAACCATGCAATCATGATTAACAATTCTCCCCCGCAAATCAATCTTGATTGGGAGGAAATGAAGAATGCTCTCAAGGAGCTAAAAGCTAGGACAGAGGCTAAAAAATTCAAGTTTGAAGAGGTGTGTCCTTATCTGTTTGATTGATATATCACTGCCATACCCTTCCCCAAGCACTTTGAGACACCCAAATTTGATAAATATCGGGGGAAGGGAGATCCTGTAAGCCACGTGAAAGAATTCTACATGGCATGTCAAGAAGTGGCCTATAGCGATAATTTCCTTATAAGACTATTTCCCAAGAGCTTAGGGGGAACTACTCTCACATGGTTCTACAAAATCCCTTATGACACAGTCTCTACTTTCGCTGAATTATTTGAAAATTTTGTGGCCCAATACGCACATAACATCGAAAATGAACTCTCGCTCCTTGACCTATGCAATTCCAAAAAAAAGGGAGGAGAGAGCCTGGCTGATTATCTTCAGCACTGGCAAGGGCTTACTACAAGGTTTTCCTACCAACCCTCAGGGCAACATCTTATCAAAATCTTCATTAACAACCTCCATCCTAAGCTTGCCTATCACATGCGCATGAATTGCATACAAACTTATCAAGACATCATGATCAAAGGTATGGATCTTGAACGAGGTCTCATAGAAGATGGTGCCATCAAGCACTACAAAGAAGGCCAACCTGAAAAACATAATAATGATTGATCATGATATTGGAACAAAAACAATAACGCAGTGACTAATGGAGCCACTGACACCAAGCACGTTTAGGTTGTGGTAGCCAGTCCCAATGCACCTACCCAAACTTATCAGCAAGCACCACCAGTGTACCCTCAACCTCCTCCCATGTATCAACAACCCAATCTCATGTATGCCCAACCAACTTACCAAAAAAACATGCGCCCTCAAGGCACGACTATCTATCCCCCTCTGGGAACATCATATCAATACAACTACCAAGGTCCTATGAATCAGACAAATGCTATATTAGTCCTGCATGGACAACAAAGGCCTCACACTTCAAATGCACCACAATGCATGTTTACCCCTTTGGGTGAACCCATAGATGTCATCTCCCGAAAGATATTCCAAGCTAACCAAGTCGTGTACCCAAAAATGCATCCATTTGATGACTCAACACGTAAGCCAGCCTGGTATAAAGACAACGAGTACTGTGAGTATCACCGTGTTAAGGGGCACACCACTCTCAAATGCATGAAGTTAAAACATTACATCCAAGATCTCATCGACGACAAAGAGATCGAAGTGGACTCTCCTACCCAACCATCACCAAACATGGGCCTTAAAATTTATCAAAATGCATTCCCTAAACACACTTCAGGTACAGGCCCAGGCAATCCTACTTAGTCCTCTGTTCAGGTGAAGGGTAAGCAAGGAGAAAATATCAACAAAAAGGATTATACAAATTTATATATCAACTATGATAATCTCATCAGCTGCATATCCCAAGTCCTGTCCTCCGTCAATGTCATCCATGTCAAGGGTGTTGATAACCAATGCGCAATCACCACTCATAGAGTCAAGATAACAGTTGCAGGTACCGGTCCCACCCCATTTGCTGGGACCCAATACAACATTTTGGAACATCTAGGGAATACTCCAGCCCAAATTTCCATCCTGGATCTCCTCCGCACTTCACCCACTTATCAAGAGATCCTTAATAAATCCCTACAAGAATCCTGTGTTCCCAGCGACATCAACCTCACTAAATTCCAGAACCTTGTTGGACACCTGTCTACATCTTGTGGGGTCTCCTTTAAACCAACAAACATGCCCTTATAAGAACCCGATCATAATATCCCACTCCATATTGCTTTCATGGTTAAAGATTTTGCCATCAAACGGGTCATGATAGATAATGGTTCAGCCATAAACTTGTGTACTCTAAAATTCATAAAATAGCTGGGTTGCACTGAAGCTGATATAACAAATGATGTCATCACAATAAAGGCATATGACAATCTGAAGCGTACTTCTGAAGGCACCATATCATTGCCCATTCAAGTGGGCCTAATTATTTAGGATACATTATGTCATGTTGTTGATCTTGACCTTCCCTTCAACATCCTCCTTAGACACCCATGGATTCATTCTATGCAAGTCATCCGCTCCACCTACCATTAGTGCATCGAATTTCCATATAATGGCATTGAGATCACCATCTGTGGAGACCCCAAGCCCTTTGCATACTGCAATGCATTGGAAACATCCTTTCCACATTCCAATCACTATCCCAAGATCAATATTGGCACCTCTGTCGCCAGTTCATCTTGAACCCATTCAAACCCAAAAACAATCCTCTCTTCCACCTTATCCATGGTCAAGATCAACAACAAAGGTTATGGTGAGTACAGTTTATCTGATGCCTTCACAGTTGGAGCACTGCCAATTGATCCACACACTCAAGGTCGCTGACCTAATCTAAGCAAGACAGAACCAGAGACGACAAAGGTGCTACAATTTAGTTCTACCACTTTTATCTCAAAGGGTCCTTTGAATGGCTAGGAAATGACACCAAACATCAACCAATGGCTCTATAAAGATCCACCACCCAAGGACACAAATCACCTCAATTACTTCAAAGATAAGTACCCCAAAACTCACAAACTAGTGACAAAAAATAGAACTACCAAGGAGGTGGCCTTGGTTATGAAGAGCAAGGAATGAAAGATCCTATTATACCTACCTAACTAGAAAATTACCTAGGCCTTGGCATGGGCTCTGACACGAATGGGGGCACCAATGAAAACATCTTTGCCTCTTGTCCATCCCTGGGTGAAATTGCTGACATCAAAGATACCCCAGAAGAGAAAGTTGTGAGGGCCTATGACGATGTCTTTGACGATGAAACCTTCCTGGGAAATTCTTTCCTACACCAACTTTCCATTCTCTTCATTGACCTTCCCCTCCCGCATCTTGAACTCATAGACTGGGACCAACCGAGTGGCATGCACATTGGTGAGTTCCAAAGTGAGGACGCACTTCTAAGATTTATGGGAGCAATTAAGCAAAGCAATGACTGGGGGAAAGACTCAGCATACATCTACAAACTAGACCCAAAGGCATACTTTGGGGAAGAGGATAACTTTAGCCACAAAAATGAAGAAGAAAACAAAAATAAAAAAGAGAAAAATTGATCCCCTAGCGAAAACCACTCTAGGGCGCTATCTGATCATAAAATAGTAAAAAAAAAGGGCATATCCCCTAGTGAAAACCTCTCTGAGGTGCCAGAAGATGAAGATTCTCCTCTTCCTTTGAGCCATGATTACAGGCCTGAATAGTCATCGATTCTCATCGAAGAAGCAAATTCTGTCAACCTGGGTACTAAAGAGAATCCCGCCATAACATACATAGCAACATCTCTAACTAAAGCAGAAGAAAGTGATGTTGTCACTTTATTGAAGGAATCCATCAACAAATTCACATGGTCTTACTCCCACATTATGGGATTAGACCCCAACTTGGTGGTTCACAATCTTGTAGTGGACCCAAACATCAAACCTTTCAAACAGAAGCTCAGGAAGATGCACCCTAAATTGGCACTACTTGTCAAAGCAGAGCTCGGGAAGTTACTCCAAGCCAAGATCATTCACCCCATTAACTATTCTAACTGGATTTCCAACATGGTGCCAGTCTCTAAGCCTAATAAATCAATCAGGATATGTACAGATTTCAGAGTTCTCAATAAGGCATGTCCCAAGGATGATTTCCCCTTTCCAAACATAGACATGATTGTGGATCTCACAGCAGGAAATGAGATGTTGTCACTCATGGACAAATTTTCCGAATATAATTAGATCCGCATTGCAGAAGATGATCAACATAAGATAACATTCACAACCCCCTAGGGCACCTTCTGCTTTAACATGATGCCTTTTGGCTTGAAGAACACTGGGGAAACCTATCAAAGGGCCATGACTATCATTTTCCATCACATGATACACAAAATTCTTGAAGACCATGTTGATGATAACTTGGAAAAATTAGTCAAGAGGGAAGATCACCTCAATGTTTTGGAGTGCGTCTTTGATATAATTGGACACTACTGCTTAATGCTCAACCCTAAGAAGTGTGTCTTTGGGTCACATCAGGAAAACTCCTTGGGTTCATTGTATCCAGATGAGGCATTAAAATAGATCCAAAGAAGGTGAAAGCTATCATAGAAATGCCTCCACCAAAAACACTACAACAACTATGCAGCCTCCAAGGAAAGTTACAATCTGTGTGCCGCTTTATCTCTCAACTAGCAGACAAGTTCCAACCATTCACTCATCTCCTGTGAAAAGATAACATGTTCAAGTGGGATCCTCAGTGTCAAAAGAGTTTTGACAAAATCAAAGAATACTTGGCTAATCCACCCATCTTGGTACCACCTGTACCTAGTCGACCACTCATCCTATATATTTCTGCTACTACAATAGCAATGAGGGCACTCCTTTCTCAATTGGATGATGAAGGCAAAGAAAGAGCCATTTATTACATTAGTCGAGCCTTAGTGGGTTATGAGCTCAATTACTCTCCTATGGAAAAGGCATGTCTGGCAATGGTCTTTGCCACTCAAAAACTTTTCCACTATATGCTTAGTCATACAACCAAGCTCATTTCAAAAGTGGATCCTCTCAAATATCTGCTCTCTAGGACTACGCTCATAGGATGAATGGAAAAATGGGTTATGTTGCTTAGCGAGTTTGACATTCAATATGTAGACAGAAAATCCATTAAAGGATAGGTCATCGCAGATCAACTAGTAGAAGCACCATTGGTGGACGCATATCCTTTGGTCACAGAATTTCCAAATGAGCATTTGTACATGATAGAAGAACAACCTACTTGGCAACTCTACTTTGACGGATCCTATACAGTTCACGGTGCAGAGGCAAGAATAATTTTTGTTACACCTCAAGGTGACTACATCCCTATGTCATTCAAATTAGGATTTCCCTGCACGAACAACATTGCAGAATATGAGGCACTAATCGCAAGACTCCGCATGGCTATAGAATGGAACATCACAAATATACATGTCTTTGGTGACTCCCAACTCATCATCAAACAAGTCCTAGATGAGTATCAAACTAAAGAAAACAAATTGATACCATATAAGTAGATGGTTGACAAGCTAAAAGAACATTTCCTCCACTTGCAGATAACACAAGTACCACGTTTGCAAAACTAGGTTGTCAATGCAATGGCCACAATTGCCTCCCTCTTGAAGATTCCTCATGAATCTACACAATATGAATTCTTAGTCAAGAAACTACATGCTCCCACGTATGAGAATGATGAATCGAATCATGTGTGTGTCTTGGTTGGTCCCCAGTCTCCGTGGTACCATAATATCCAAGCTTACCTACAAAATGGTATCATATCTCCTCACCTCACTGCAACCCAATGTCAAAACTTCATTCGCAGAGCTTCTCGTTACACCCTTGTATCCAACACCCTTTATCATTGAGGTTATCACAATGTGCTCTCTAGGTGTTTAGATGAAAACAAAGCCACCCAGGTGTTACGCGAGCTACATGCTGGTATCTGCGGTGCCCACACAAGTGGCATGGTCCTAGCCAAGCAACTTTTACATACAGGGTACTATTGGCCTACAATGGAAAATGATGCTTGTGATTTCGTCAAGCAGTGTCTATCTTGCCAACAGCATGCCAATCTAATCCATGCTCCTACACAGGACCTCATACCTATTGCGCATCCTTAGCCTTTCTCTTGTTGGGGTTTTGACCTCGTTGATAAGATTACTCCCCTCTCTTATGAAGGCCACAAGTACATAATCACATCAACAGAGTACTTTACAAAGTGGGTTGAGGCAATTCTGCTCACACTCACTACAGGTGTCCAAATATCCAAATTCATCCTCTACTACATTGTCTGTCATTTTGGCATACCCTCCACTATCTTCACAGATCACAGAACACCATTTCAAAATCAACACATCAGTGATCTATGTGCTCATCTTCATATTCATCACCATTTCTCCAGTCCATATTTCCCACAAGGTAACAGCCAAGCTGAGGCAACTAATAAAACCCTCCTCAAAATCCTCAAGAAAGTTATCAATGATACTAGTCATGACTGGCATCTCCAAATCAATCCCACCCTCTGGGCATATCGCACTTCCTACCGTACTCCTACTGGCACTACTCCATATTCCCTAGTCTACAGTGTTGAAGCAGTCTTACCAATTGAGGTTGAATTACCCTCCCTTTGGGTATCACTAAGAGGCCTGGTTGATGATGAAGATTACCAAGTGGCACTACTCACACAGCTGGATCTACTAGATGAAAAGTGCCAGCAAGCCTATGATCATCTAATTGTCTACCAAAATAGACTCAAGAAAAAATACAATAAGAAGGTCCACCCATGTCAATTCTAGGTGGGGGATCTTGTGCTAAAGGAAAATCAAAAAGTGGGTACAGATCAAGAAAAGAAAGGTAAATTTGAAGTCACCTAGAAAGGCCCTTATGTTGTCATTGCATGCTTCAGTTCTGGGGCATATCAACTCTCCACTCCTGAAGGAGAACCTTTGAATGATCTTATCAACATCATTCATCTCAGGTGCTTCTATCCCTGATGACTAGTTGTTCATTCTAGTTATCTGAGAAAATCCATAAAAAGTATAAAATAGTCCTGAAAAAATCTCTAAAAAGCAGAAAAATGAAGCTGAAAAAATGGTTGTCCTAGTGAAAACCTGGAAAATAGGTGCTTGGGAAACATCAAAAACATCAAAAAGATCCAAATAAATGAAAAAATAAGAATAAAGAGAAAAATTTCATCCAATGGTGAAAACTTGGAAATCAGGCGCCTTGGACAAGTATGTGTGATGAAAACCTGGCAACAGGCATCACACATAGTGGACCATTCCATTATCTATCAAAATCTTTCTCCCCTCCATATCCATCATCACATCTCTGCAAACCTCAGCATTTCCCGTATTCCTTGGGTGTTCCAACGCTATCACATGCATCAAAAAACAAGATCCAATCGAGTCTCGACAACAACCTTTGTACATAATTGCTTGTAATTAATCATTCAGTTTGATCCTTTTATATTCGTCGTGTGTCCTGTCCTCTCACCATCTCTCTAACACTCTAAGTCACCATCATGCTAACCTTCCTTGCCTATTCCCTTATAGTCATCCTAGCTAGTTCATCAGTTGAGTGTGACACACACCAAAAACATGAGTCCCATTGCATCCGCTCCATACCTTCATTTTCATACGGATCATTGCTTTACATAATTGCATTGCATCATAAGAATATTAAATACACCCATTGCATTACATTACAAGTACTAAAATATACATCAAATGCATAAGACTACATCTAGGTACATACATCTAAACCTCTCATCTTGTATATACATAATCATAAAACATCACATCCTGCAAACATCAATGTCAGTACTCATATAAGCATATGCATCATAACATCATATAGATCAAGGCATAGAATCACATCCAATCATAGAGTCCTCAATCGATCATCGTATATATATAATCATGTTCATAAATACATTGTTTGTTGTTAATAAATACATCGTCGTGCACCTAGGGGCTGATATACATTCACAAATGACCTTCCTTTAGCCCTCCAACCCCTCTTATAGCCCCCGTTTTCTCGAAAAAAAAAATTTCTCCTTTTTCTTCTCCTGCCTGTATATTATTGTATTATTACTCCTATTGTACAGTATAAATGTGCAGAAAATTCCAAAAAACACTTAAAAATCCACAAAATCCAAAAAATTCCAAAATTCCAAAAAAATAATAATCAAATATTCTCAAAAATCTTGCAATAAACCATCATTTCTTTCCACATTGTTCAGTTCTTCCATTTTCACTGACGTTTTGACTCCTGCGACTACAATCATGTTTTTCATCAAATCAGTTTTGTGACCGCCTATCCTTGCTCCTCATTCTGTTCATAGCTTTTGTCAGTGAATATATTTTAATCAACTCAAATCCAATCCTTGCCCGTTAGGATGCATCCTTCCGGCATCGGCTTATCAAATCCTTCATCACATCAATCATGTTCATGGAAAGAACTTTGGACTAAATGACTACTTGGTCATGAGGCCTTCTTTATTGATTTTATCTTTTTGTGTCGGTTTAAACCTACTCACCACTACCTCGATCTGCTATATCTTGGTGCATTGTGACTGGTGGCTGCTGATACATGTGTCTTTTGTAGTGTGCTTTTGTTTGAGTGTCTAGTCCACGCAAAGGAATTCTTTCATCTATGTTTTCTAACACCTAATGCATACCTCCTCTTGCAATATCAAAATTAGATGTGCTCTCCTTATTTTTTACACAAATGGATCCCCAAGGCTCGTTAGTTACATTTAATTTCATCATTGCATTTGCATTCTTAGTTGCATTCTTAATTGCATTTTAGAAGACTTCTATTTATTACCTCTTCTCTCTTCCTCCTTCCCGTTGCATCCTTTTTCAAAAAAATCCCACAACATTGTCTTTGTTGTGTTCTTTTCTTGAGGGGGCACAACCCTATATCATCGTTGCTTCGGCACGACTCCTAGAAACCTTCTTCCTCTAGGAAAACTTATTTTCTTGTCTTTGACGCAACGTCACTTGCTACGCCATGTCAAAGAGGGGAAAAATGTAGACATCCAAAAATATGAATATTATTATTAATATTAAATTCCCTCTTATTCCTCTAACTATTTAATTCAATCAATTAAATAGTTTCATAATTGGTATTTATCAATAGTTTAAATACTATTCCAATGTATTTTATTTAAATACATTTATCTCATGAAATCCCCTTTTTAATAAATTTATATTTATTAAAATCCCTCCATATTCCTAATTCTTCTAAACCATGATTTATCTAAATTTAATTTGGATTACAATCCAAGCCCTAGCTAGAAACCTATTAATCCAACCTAGAGACCTACCCTAAGCCTACCCTATTCCTACTCTATTCCCATCACCTCATCCTCTAAACATGTTTCCCTACCTAACTACCCTTTAATTATACTTAAAGGGTGATTCCTAACTTTTGTAAGGCTAATGGAATGCTCACCCACATGGGAAAATTCTCTCCAAAAAGGTCACCCATTCCTCTTAAATTCCTCTTACAAGTTTGTCTCCCCACTTGAAAATCTCGAGTCACTCAAAAATTTAATGCTATGTTTGACTCCAAAATAGCCATCCCTTCCAAGCTCATGTGTCCAAAATGGCCACCCATTCCTCTTAAAGGCTATTTACTCCTTTGTCCCCCACTTGGAATTCTTGAGCCACTCAATATTAAATGTTATATTTGACTCAAAATTAGCCATCCCTTCAAGCCTATGTGTCCCTTATGTGGCTCTTATGTGGATGCCACATAGATGCCACCTCATTCAACCCCTCCTCTTCTCTCCCAAAAATCTATAAATAGAGGCCTTCTCCTCTTCATTTTTCATCTCTCAATTTGCATTGTTATCATGCTAGAATTGTTTTAGAATTTCATAGCTAGTTTCATGATTATAGTTTTCTTGTTTACTTCACATAGAAATCACATGCTAGGCTTGAATTTGGTAAATGAATCATAGCTTCTTGCATATGCATATCATTTTCATAGTTTAGAATATCATCCTTTTGAAGGATTTGAGACTAGTTCCTTATACTAGTTCTTGAATTCCTCCATTATTTACAATCTTGCATTTACATTGGGATCCATTGCATTTTTTTTGTTTGAGAGAGCACACCCACATCCATCAAAATGAGCAAATCAAACAAGTTAAATAGGGTGCTTACTTGGTTTAGCTTAATCTGATGTTATTTGGTGTTCTTTGTTGCTTGCTTGCTCTTTCATACGATTTTGAATTTATTATATGTGCTAACCCACTAATCTTGCATGTTTGAGCTTGCTCCCAATAGGTTGAAGAATTACCCATACACAATTTTATAACAATTCTCTATATTTAGATAGTATGAAAGCCTCCAACTCAAACCTCAAATCTCTGGTGAAAGTGTTGGAAAATGGTTTGGGGAATACAAATCTCACAGGGATGAGATCATGGAGGAAATTGGAGGGTCAGGTACTAGAACTAGGGAAACCAAAATGTTACTGAGCTCAAAGCCATCATCGATCGGGAGGATAGAGGAGATTGAAAACAAAATGGATGATACTTTGAAGAGCAATTTTGCTATGGTTAGTGCTGGTGTCTGATCTGGGTGCTTTGTTGGTTGTTTCCTCTTTGCTGGGCTCTACTGGTTTTTCTCTAGTGATTTTTGATGTTTCTTGTAGGGTTGTTTTTTGCTCGTTTCCTACTCTTTGTTAGTACTTTGTAATGCTTTATTTTTGTAGTTGTGGTTGTAAAGGGTTTCAGGTCCCTTCAAAACCCATTTTTGCTAATTAATCAAAATAATTCTCTATATTTTATATGAAAAAACTAATAGTTCTTAAAGATCCCTTATATTTTAGGGAATGCTACTATTTCTTAATATTTCTTGTATTTTAGGAAACACGAATATTTCTTCACAATTTCCTCATTAATCTTTCTTTATGATTTCTTATGTTTTAAAAGATACAAATATTTTTTTCAACAATTCTTTATATTTGAAGGAATGCTAATATTTTTTAAATTTCTCTATATTTTAAGAAAGATTAAATTTCTCTATATTTAACTACTAATAAGAATAATATGAGTCATATTTGCAATAAAAAAAATGATATTATAAGTAATATTTTTCATACTATCATATCATAAAAGTTAAACTTTGGAACCAATTTTTTAATTAATAATTTTCAAGAATACCAACAAAGTGTTTGCTAAAAATGTCTTTCATTTGTTTTAAGTTACTGCTTCTTGAAAATTAGATAACATCTTATAGGAACATGATTTGAAATGACTGTTTTTATATGAATTAGAATATTTCTTAATAGGTTTATATACAACTCAATTTGGTATTTTAAATTTTTTTTAATGAATCAAAACATGAATATTAATTATGGTTATATCTAATTACAAATCAAAGAACAATATATTTAAATAGAAAACAAAGAGTTAATACACATGTACTTCGAAATACTCATTTTATGTCCATTCCTTTCTTGTATATTCTATTAACAATTTTACTAGAATTTATGAATATGTATATGTGTGCGTGTGTATACATATACATATACCCAACAATTTCAAAAATAATGGTATAAAAGTTACTTCAATAATTATTGAAAACCATAGATGAGAATGAAATAATAATCCTTTTAGAAAAGAGGTTAGAATATTAAAGAAATGAATAGTATATTTATACTTCCATCTCACTGTGAGAAAAAAACAACATACATAGCATGATGTTTTGGATAGAGCAGTGAAACATAAGAATAGGATAAAAACATCTTAAATTGGGAGCAAAATACTATTAAGATTTATTTAGATATATATTTATTATCAATCTTATATTTTTATTTAATGATTAATTATATTTTTAAATAAAAATAAAATCTCTCTCTCTCTCTCTCTCTGTATATATATATATATATATA
>MU227415.1:438962-464094 GCA_018584345.1 Thuja plicata
TCTTTCTTTACTGACACGTCTCAGTGAATGTTGGCTGCTCAGTGTTACTTTCACTGATTTGGTTTTTGTTCCTCGATTATGTTCTTACCAAGTTGTTCCTATTGCTCGGTTATTTTCTTACTGAGTTGTTTATCCTGATTTGGATGACTTCTGCATTTAATTTTCATGGCGTAATTAATGTGGGGTATCTCATTGGGATCTGTGTGGACCTAAATCTAGGTCTCTCTTTGGGATTTGAGTGCGAACCTCTTTGGTAGACTCTTGTATATATTTGGTTCTCTATTCTTAGTTTAGGGTATCAGTTTTTAGTAGGAATTTGGGTATCAGATTGTGATAGAGGATTAAGGGTTGAGATATTTGGATGGCAGGTCTGTGACCTCACATGTATGAAGATCATTTTGTAATTCATTTGAATGTATATTTCTAAAACTAGGAAGGCCTTACAGCCCAACATGTAATGAGTTTGATCAATCAATAAGAAATATCTACTATTTCTTCTCTCCTTCTTGTGTTGTTGCTTCTATGTTGTGTATCTGCAAGCTGGTTTAGTATTTGGGAGTTCCTTTGGCCCTAAGTATCAACCCTCCTTGCGTCAGGTGGTATTAGAGAAAGGTTAGATCTAAGTTCCTTCTTGTAATCCCTAAGCCTGGTTGATTGATATTGTTGTGGGGTAGCAGATTGTGATCTGACCTACAATTGTAGAGGGATTTAAGATGGTTCGTGGGATAGGAAATGCATATCCCAGTCTAGCTTATATGCTAAGATAGATGGCTGCAAGATTGGAATCTATTGAGATAGCCCAGCGTAGAGGAAGACATCTTGAAGATGTTAGTGATGATGAATTGGAGGAAGTGCAAGGCGAAGCTACACCTGCACCAATTATGGATCATGAAGAAGAGAGATTCCTGCGACCTTTGATAAGTTTTAAATCCACACCTCAATTTAAACCTCCTGAGTATAGTGGAAAATTGGATTATGATGAATTGATAGATTGGATAACTGAAATGGAAAAGTAATTTGTGTATGAAAATGTATCATAGGAGAAGAAAGTGAGGATTGCAAGCACAAAGTTGAAAGGTCATGCATCCTTGTGGTGGGAAAATTTGCAATTGGATCGAAAGAAGAAAGGTAAAGATAAGATCAAGGTATGGGATAAGATGATAAACAAATTGAAAGGCAAGTTTCTACCTTGTGATTACCAGATTAACTTGATTAGAAGAATGAAAAGTTTGAAGCAGAAAGATAGCTTGGTAAAAGATTATACTAAAGATTTCTATAGATTGGACATCAGATCTAGAAATGTGGAAGATGAAGTGGAAAGAATAGAAAGGTATCTGAATGGATTAAGAAGTTCTATACAAGATGAGATTAGCTTGGTCAAGATGGAAAGCATTGAAGAGGCATATCAGTTTTCCCTAAAAGATGAGGAGAAATTGAATAAAAGATATGAACAAAAACAAAGAGGTAGAGGTGGTAGACTCCCTAGAGGAAGAGGTAGATCTCATGGTGAAAATAGTAGATCTAAACCAGACAAGTCAATGTAAAACACACATCAAGACAAAGGGAAGACTGAATGGAAAGGTGGAAGTTCATACCAAGGAAGAGGCAATTACTCCCAAGGTGACTATAACAGAAGAGGATTCCAAGGAGCTTGTTACAATTGTGGTGAATAAGGACATCGATCTTTTGAATGTACACATGCAAGCAAGAAAGTCAGTAGCAAAAAAAATGTATTGGTGCAAGAGGAGTCACCAAATGAACCTGAGAAGGAAGGAAATCTCATGATCAGAAGGATACTATGGAGTGAGAAAGATAAGAAAGATCCTGTCAGGAAAAGTTTGTTCAAGACCAGATATAGAGCTGCAGACAAAATTTGGAAGGTGATTATTGATAGTGGAAGCTCAAAGAATCTGGCATCTAAGGAAATGGTTACAAAGTTACAGTTGGAAAGAATGAAGCATCCGAATCCCTATCAAATTTTGTGGATCAAGGAAGAGCATACATTAATGGTGAGTGAACAATGTTTTGTGTTTCTGAAAATTGGAAAGTATTATGATAAGGTGTTGTGTGATATTATGCCAATGGATTGTTGTCATATTTTGTTGGGTAGACCTTGGCAATATGATAGACATGCTATACATTATGGAAGATTGAATATATATACTATTTGGGTTAATGGTAAGAAACAAATCTTGTTACCTTTGCTTGAAGAAATTGTTATAAGATATGTACATCTGTTAAGGTTTGTTTGATGGAAGGTGGACAGTTTGTTAAGGATTTGAAAAGAGATGATATTTGTTATGCTTTAATTCCTAACAAACCGAGTAAGAATATGGAAGATGAAATTCCTGCAGAAGTTGAGAAGTTACTCACTGAGTACAAGGAGATCATTTTAGATAATGTACTTGATGGTTTTCCACCAATGAGAGATATTATTCATTGCATGGATCTGATTCTTGGAGCTAGTTTACTGAATAAGGCACCACATTGGCTGACACTAACTGAGATTGAAGAGCTTAACCAACAAGTTTATCATTTTTCAACAAGTGTTTGATCAGAGAAAGTTTGAGTCCATGTGTAGTACCAGCTGTATTGGTACCTAAGAAGAATCAAGAATGGTGAATGTGCACTGATTCAAGAGAAATCAACAAGATCACAGTTGACTATAGGTTTCCTATACCAAGGATGGATGATATAACAGATTGTTTGAGTGGAGCAAGATATTTGACCAAAATTGATTTGAAGAGTGGATATCATCATATCAGAATTAGATAAGGTGATGAATGGAAGACTCCTTTCAAGACGAAAGAAGGTTTGTATGAGTGGTTGGTTATGCCTTTTGGTTTAACAAATGCACCAAGTACATTTATGAGGTTAATGAATGAAGTTTTGAAGAAATTATTGAATAAATGTGTGATTGTATACTTGGATGATATTCTGATATTTAGTAAGACTAGAGAAGAGCATTTGATGCATATAAAACAAGTATTACAAAGATTGAAAGAGGAGAATTTTCTGATAAATTTGAAAAAGTGTTCCTTCATGAAAGAAGAAATTGTGTATTTAGGTTTTGTGATTTCAACTAATGGCTCAAAAATGGATCCTGAGAAAGTTAAATCTATACTTAGTTGGCCTACACCTGAGAATGTCAGTGAGGTAAGATCATTTCATGGATTGGCAAGTTTTTATAGGAAGTTTATCAGAAATTTTAGTTCTATTTGTAATGCTATGACTGAGACAATGACAGGAGACAAAAGAGAATTTAAATGGACACATGGAGCTGATAAGAGTTTTGAGACTTTGAAGCTGAAGGTTGCTGAATTACATGTGTTAGCCTTACCTGATTTTAATAAGGTATTTGAAGTTGAATGTGATGCAAGGGGAAGTGCAATAGGAGCTGTGTTGACTCAAGAAGGTAAACCTATTGCTTTCTTTGGTGAAAATTTGAATGATGCTAAAAGGAAATATTCCATCTATGATCAAGAATTTTATGCTATTGTTCAATCTATAAAGAAATGGAGACATTACTTGATGTTGAGTGAATTTGTGTTGTATACTGATCATAATGCTTTACAATATTTGGGTAGTCAAAATAAGTTGAATCAGAGACATATGAAATGGGTAGAGTATTTGCAGAGCTTCACATTTTTTATTAAGAATAAGAGTGGATTTTCTAACCGAGTTGTTGATGCAATGAGTAGAAGAAGATCTTTGTTGGCTGAAATGAGAATTGCAACTCTTGGTTTTGATTCTATGAAGAATTTATATGAAATTGATCCTGATTTTTCTAAGCAGTGGAGAATGTGCAAATAACCTATTCCAAATCAATCAAGTAAGTATGAAGACTATTTCATTTAGGAAGATATGTTTTTCAAAGGTATTCAGTTGTGCATACCGAGAGGATCAATGAGAGCTAATTTGATAAATGAAAAACATAGTAGTGGTTTGGCTAGACATTTTGGTATTGATAAAACATTGAGTTTTCTTAAGGAAAGATATTTTTGGCTTCAGTTATATAAGGATGTTCAAAAATTTGTGAAAAGCTATAGAGTTTGTCAAGTTGCAATAGGAGTAAGTCAGAATACTGGTTTGTACACACCGATTACTGTTCCTGAGAAACCTTGGAGTGATATCAACATGGATTTTGTCCTTGGCTTACCGAGGACAACAAGAGGTAATGATTCCATATTTGTTGTTGTGGATAGATTTTTCTAAGATGACACATTTCATACCGTTAAGAAAAAAATCAGATGCAGTACATATAGTATATCTTTTCTTTAAGGGTATTTTTAGATTGCATGGATTACCGAAGAGTATTATCTCTTACCAAGATAGTAAGTTTTTGAGCTATTTTTGGAAAACATTTTGGAAGAAGTTGGACACTGAGTTGAGGTATAGTTCTACATTTCATCCATAGACTGCTAGAGAAATAGAGGTTGTAAACCAAAGTTTGGGTAAATTGTTAAGATGTTTAGTTGGAGACACACCAAGTAATTGGGATTTTATGTTGGCACAAGCAGAGTTTGCATACAATAGTTTAGTAAACATAAGTACTAGAAAGAAACCTTTTGAGATTGTTCATGGTACACAATCGAGAGGTATATCAGACTTGAGAGACATTGCTAGAGAAGATAAAAGGAGTGCTGAAGCATAAAAGTTTGTTGAGTTCATGAAAACATTCCATGAGGATGTAAAATAGAAGCTGGAGAAAAGTAATCAGAAATACAAGGATAGTGCAGATAGATCAAGAAGACATAAAAATTTTGAAGTTGGTGATGTAGAAGAAAGGCATATATCCTATTGGAACTTATGGAAAATTGAAAATGAAGAAATTTGGTTCGTGCAAAATACTGAGAAGATTTTATAGTGGAAATTCTTACAAAGTGGAATTACCTGATGACATGGATATATCACCTATATTTAATATTTCAAACTTGTATGAATATCTTGAACCTGATGAAGAAGTGATAGTACCGAGTGATTATCCTAAGAAACAGATAGAGGAATTTAAACAAATTTTGAAACAAAGAGTTGGAAAAAGTACAAGAGGGAAGGAATACACGGAGTATCTGATAAAATGGAAGAATAGACCAATTGAGGACTCATCTTAGATTTGGCAATCTAAGTTGGATTCATTTTAGGTTGGACCTGATACATGATTTGGGGAATCATTTCTTTTAACCCTAGGTGTCTGATGTAGGAGCATCTTGGGTTCTTAGCAATCCTGCTCAACCAAAAATATGTTTTCTTTGTTCTATAGTTTTGGAGGCTGCTCGGTAACTGACGTTGCTCAATTATTTGTTCTACCTTTCTTTACCGACAGGTCTCGGTGAATTTTGGCTACTCAGTGTTTCTTTCATCGAGTTGGTTAATGTTGCTTGGTTATGTTCTTACGCCCGATTTGTTCCTGTTGCTTGGTTATTTCCTTACCGAGTTATTTATCCTGATATGGCTGACTTCTGCATTTAATTTCTATGGTATAATTAATGTGGGGTCTCTCATTGGGACCTATGTGGACCTAAATATGGGTCTCTCTTTAGGATTTGAGTGCCGACTTCTTTGGTGGACTCTTGTATATATTTGGTTCTATGTTCTTAGTTTAGGGTATTAGATTTTAGTAGGAATTTGGGTATTAGATTGTGATAGAGGATTAAGGGTTGAGATATTTGGATGGAAGGTCTATGACTTCACATGTATGCAGATCATTCTATAATTCATTTGAATGTATATGGCCCAAACTGGGAAGGCCTTACAATCCAATATGTAATGAGTTTGATCAATCAATAAGAAATATCTATTGTTTATTCTCTCCTTCTTGTGTTGTTGCTTCTGTGTTGTGTATCTGCAAGCTAGTTTGGTGTTTGGGAGAGCCTTTGGCCCTAAGTATCATCCCTCATTGCATTACACACACAAACACACACACACACACACACATATAAAGAAGATAATGGGATATTGCATAAGAAATGGGTATGTTATTTAAAATGTGATTTTATGATAATGGATATGGAGTTTAAAATGTGAAATGTGTGGGGAAGATAAGGTGTTCCTCTTAACCTTAAATACACAAAGGAATAATCCAAATTGATTAACCCCAAAGGAAGGATCAATGCATAAATGAATCAATCGATTGGAAATAAGAATAAAGAAGAAGATATTAAATTTTTTTTATAGAAAAGAATATGTGATAGATCTAGAAAGATTAAGAACTTTAATTGAAATGAATTGCAGAAAAGTACTAACCTTGAAATGTTACAGATCTAAAGAATGTTGTTTAAGGGGTATGCACTAAGTTTCTAGAAAATCTGAGACTAAATCTGGAATAGAAACGCAGAGATGAACAAAACTCATAAATATTTTTCCGTTCTGAGACAGTTCTGATTTTGACACTCAAGTCAATGTCATCATTGACCCAAAATTTCTGATTGTGACATAGGGAAGAATCAACCTAAAAAGTCTCTGACTGAAAATCTATTTTCAGATCCTGAAAGTTTTCCAAAAAGGGTATCCAAACCTACACTCTGATTCGTTGTTTCAAACCCGTCTCTACAAGAAAAATAGATTTGTTTGTTGGGGGGAGGGGTTTTCCTTAGTCAAACCCCGATTTAGGAATTAACCTTGAAATCAATAAATGAAATAAAGAATGCTAGCAAGTAGTAGAAGTAAATCTAATAATGAAGCTATGATATTCAATAGATATGCAATTGTATTTTGAATGTAAACAAGTATGCAAATATGAAAGCTTGGACTCAATATTAAAAACCATAAACCTCCATGATTGTATGCTTGGAATCCACCTTAAGGAGAGAATGAATGAGACTTGACGATGCACAAAGGATCTTGAAGGAAGATCACACCACCATGATGGAGAGATCTAGGGCTTGAATGATGAATCTTGAATGTTTGAACCAAATCTCTTCAAAGGATTGAAATCTTGAATACTTGATCTTCAATGGAGAACTTGAATTCTTGAGAGAAAAAAATTAAAACTTTAAAGGCTTGAAAACATGTAGGACAATGGATGCTTGAAATTTTTTCTTCTTTATCACTTTTGTTTTTCCTTAGAGCTCACCTTAGACAAAATGAAAAGATAAAAATTCCTTATATATGAAACTAGGGCACAATCTTCTAGAGAGGTCTCCATAGGATAATTAAATTCCAGTCAGACCTATATCCCTAGAAGAGGACCTATATTAAATATAATTTAAGAATCGTCACTTCGGAACCTGAAACAACTGATCCGAAAGCGGGAAATGAACTTTTGAGGACCTCCATCAACTGAAAAAATTTCAAAATTGAAAGGCAAACCTGGGTCAAGGTTGAGTTCAACCTTGAACTAGGTTAAGGTCGAGGTCGACCTTGACCCAGGGAGTCAGAACCCCTGGAAAATGTGCCAGATGGGATGGATGGTGCCCGGAGAGGCCCAATCAGGGTCCTAAATAGGCACATAAGTAGGAGAGGGTGCAAAAATGAGGGGACAATATGATGATGGTAAAAAACACCCCACAAGGAAGGCTAAACATTCTTAACATGGAAGTGCTTCCATTTTAAGATGATACATTAAGCCCCCACTTTAGCAAGAGAATGAAAATTGAACATACTCATGGTAAAGTTATAAGAAAGAATCTAGTGGATCGCAACAAGGTAGAGCATCACTTAGTCAAGGACATGAGTCCCCAAACCAAGGATTCTAACTATACATAAAGATATAAAATTAAAGAGCAATTAATCATAGAAAACATACATGACTACATAAGCAAGGCAAGAGCAACACTATAGATAACATAGCTTCATGATCTAATCCTACAAGCATGAAATCAAAAGAGAGGAAAGAGATATTGATTAACTCGCCTAGTAAAATTCCCACCTTACCATGAATCACTAAAGAGGGAGAGCCCAACAGGTTCACCCATAAACTATGCTTTGTAACTGTAATGCGTCTTTCGACAAATTTTGAAATATCCATAGATCCACATTCTTGTATCACTATAGAATATAAAATGTGTCTTTTTAGGATTTAGCATATTGTAAAATGCATATTTCTTCAGGATTTAGCATCGTATGTGCGTTACCTTCCGAGGAATTAGTAAAAATAAAAATGCGTGTCTCTTCAGGATTTAGAAACTTATGTGTGTTACCATATGAGGATTTAGCATATTATAAAAATGTAAAATATAGTATAAGGGAGACCCTATATATGCCCCCTCCTTATCATAACTACCCATTAGGCAAGATAAGGAAGAGAAAGAGGATACCTACTTCACCAAGTAAGGAGATATCCAGCTTAACAAATATACACTATGTCCTTAGAAAAGAGTATTGACCCTTACCTCTAAGAGCATAGATAATAGTGAAATGGATATGTCACCTATGGAAAAAGGATCCTTAAAGAGGAAGAGATCTTATCAGCAAGACCCCCATCATAGAGGAGTGCTTAGGATAAAATGTCATCTTCTAAAGAAAAGAGGGACCAAAGATTCGATCATCAAGCCCCTTGCGATCAAGAGAAAGAGGAATCTCAGAATGAAGGAATCAAACTCTAACCCAAAGCAAGGGAAAGAGTTTATAAAAAACATAATTTGAAAGATAAAGAAGAGGTGACCTAGGAAAATCACCTCTCACATAAGAGGGTATCCATAGCCAAAAACATAAATCTTTGTAAGGAAATAATGTTATATGATAAACAAATGCCACTAAGATAAGGAAAGTAGATCCTTAGATAGAGGAAGAAGGAAAATACCTTGCCCCCCTAGGGATGAAAGAAAGGGATATACCAAATTATATCAAGAGATGTTATAGCAAAGAGATATCTTTACAAAAAAAATTTCCTAGAAAAGATATCATGAATGATTATGAGCGAAGGAAGTATGTACCATAATAGAAAATTATAAGGATAGAATATAGAAAGAATAACCAATTAAACTCAAAAAAAAATACATGCTAAGAGCATAATGGATCCTAGAAGATTGGAAGGAAATACTTGTTGCCCCCTAGTTAAGAGACAAGAGGAGAAATATGATCTAACTTACAGAAGAATGAGGAGAATGCCCTATATCAAAATTATGAAGAAATTGTAATACTGCACGAGAATATGATATAATTCCTAAGGCAACTCTTTCTCTAACATATAGCTTGAAATTCACACAATCAAAAAGTAGATGTGTATTACTGTAATGAAAAGGACATCTGTATTTAGAGAGAGCATTTTTCGGCATGGGTTTAAAGATTTCTTTCTTAGAATTCATTAACTAGACATACACTTTCTTAGCCACATCTTGAGGAGTATCAGGGTGATCTAAAGGTGTTGGAAGAAGAAAATGAAGAGGAGGACAATGGTTAAGATCAACCACCTTGATTTAAGGACGCAGGAAGCCTATACCATGCATTTCATGTTTAGGGGATGGCTGAATTGGTTTTTTAATACCATGTTCATTAACACCAAGCCCTAAACCCTTATAGCCTTGTTTATCAACCATAGTTTATCTGGTAGTGTACCTATCTTGCAAAGCTTCTACAAGAGGTGATTGATTATGGTTTTCATGAGAAAATGTTGTGTATGGTGGAATGAGAGATTTAGAAGAGGTTTCTTTCTTTTTCCCTTTAATATCATCATGGATCGGATAAGAAGGGGAAGGTAAATGAAAGAATTATCGAACATTGGTATCATGAACCCTAGCTTGAGCCCCATCATAAGTGTGGGAAGGACTAGGGATAGAAGATGGTGAAATAGGAATAGGAATATTAGGAATTGGATTAGGAATCATAGGATTAGGATTAGGAGGAGTAGGAATGATAGGATTAGGATTAAGAAGATTAGTAAATGGGGTATCATCTACCCAATTCTTCACATAATCCAAAAGAGAAATAAGTCCACTACACAAATCCTTGATGAAAGTTTTGAAAGTAGGAAGACTAGTGTTAGTTAATCTCAAGATATCATAAGCAAGTGAAACATGAAGATTAACAAACATGATGAAATGGATGATACTTTCATAAACATCATAGGTACTATAAAGAGATGCTAAAAGAAGAATAATGAGAAGAATAGCCATACCACAAAGCATCTTAAAGATCTTCATAGCGAATGAAATGCAAGAAATGTTTTTATATTTTTATAAGTATGTAAATTTTTTGTTTATTTTACTATTTTAAAATGCAAGAGCATAAAAGAAAACTAATTTAATACACATGCAAGATCTAGTCTCTAAGGAAAAGAGGCAAAGCATCTAACACCAAAAATAAAGAGTTGTCTATCGCGGGTTCACCAAAATGTAAAGAATATAATGAGATATTGCATAAGAAATGGGTATGTTATTTAAAATATGATGATATGATAATGGATATGGAGTTTGAAATGTAAAATGTGTGGGGAAGATAAGGTGTTCCTCTTAACCTTAAATACACAAAGGAAGGATCCAAATTGATTAAACCCAAAGGAAGGATCAATGCATAAATGAATCAATCGATTGGAAATAAGAATAAAGAAGATCTTAATTCCATTTATAGAAAAGAATATGTGATAGATCTAGAAAGATTAGGAACTTTAATTGAAATGAATTGCAGGAAAGTACTAACCTTGAAATGTTATAGATCTAAAGAATGTTTTTTTCAAGGGTCTGCACTATGTTTCTTGAAAATCTGAGATCGGATCCGGAATAGAAATGCAGAGACAAAAAAAACCCAGAAATCTTTTTTTGTTCTGACACAGTTCCAATTTTGACCCTCAAGTCAATGTCACCATTGACTTAGAATTTCTGATTCTGACCTAGGGCAAAATTGACCTAAAAAGTCTCTGAATGAAATTTTGTTTCCAATTCCTGAAAGTTTTCTGAAAATGGTATCTGAACCTACACTCTGAGTCAATTTTTTGAACCTATATCTACAAGAAAAATGAATTTGTTTGTTGGGGGAAGGGGTTTGCCTTAGTCAAACCCTGATTTAGGAATTAACCTTGAAATCAATAATTAAAATAAAAAATGCTAGCAAGTATTATAAGTAAATCTAATAATGAAGCTATGATATTCAATAGATATGCAATTGTATTTCGAATGTAAACAAGTATGCAAATATGAAAGCTTGGACTCAATATTAAAAACCATAAACCTCCATGATCGTATGCTTGGAATCCACCTTAAGGAGAGAATTAATGAGTCTTGAGGATGCACAAAGGATCTTGAAGGAATATCACACCACCATGATGGACAGACCTAGGGCTTGAATGATGAATCTTGAATGCTTGAACCAAATCCCTTCAAAGGCTTGAAAGCTTGAATCCTTGATCTTCAATAGAGAACTTGAATGCTTGAGAGGAAAACTTGAACACTTTGAAGGCTTGAAAACATGTAGGAAAATGAATGCTTGAACTTTTTGCTTCTTTATCACTTTTGGTTTCCCTTAGAGCTCACCTTAGAGAAAATGAAAAGATAAAACTTCCTTATATATGAAACTAGGGCACAATCTTCTAGAAAGGCCTACATAGGAGAATTAAATTCCAATTAGACCTATATCCCTATAAGAGGACCTATATTAAATATAATTTAAGAATCGTCGCTTCGGAACCCGAAACAGTCGACCCGAAAGTGGGAAATGAACTTTTGAGGACCTCCGACAGCCGACAAAATTTGAAACTTGAAAGGGGGACCTAGGTCAAAGTCAAGGTCAACTTTGACCTAGGTCAAGGTCGAGGTCGACCTTGACTTAGGGAGTCAGAACCCCTGGAAAATGTGCCAAATGGGATGGATGGTGCCCGGAGAGGCCCAATCAGGGTCCTAAACAGGAACAGAAGTAGAAGGTGCAGAAATGAGGGGATAATATGATGATGGTCAAAAACACCCCCTAAGAATTGCTAAACATTCTTAACATTGAAGTGCTTCCATTTTAAGACAATACTATATATATATATATATATATATATATATATATATATATATTCAACTTCCTTTTTTAGTTAAAATAAATTTTGGAGGTTTTAGAGTTGTTACATATTTAAATCTTGTTACAAATATAATTTTCTTAAAACTAATGATTTTTTCTTAATTTACTAGTATTCTACCATTGTTAGATTTAAAAAGTATTAAATTAGATTGTTGTAGTATAGCTATTGTGAATGAAAAGGAGGCATATTATAATATTATAATATTCTTTCTTCTATTCTTAGTTCAAGAATAAATGAATCAACTTTGTGTACTCTAAATATAAATTCTTTCAATCTTTTCAAAGAACTTTTCTTTGTTTGTTTAAAAATACACATATCATTTTAATAAACCATATGACATATCATAAATAAAAATGAATTTTATAAATGTTATTTTAAATTGATATGAAATAGAACCCCTTTTTCACTTGTGTGATAATTTTTTACATTGTGATGTATGCTTTAACTTTAATTTTTAAAAATCAACATATAATCAACTTTAGCATATTATTAAGTTTTTCCACCAATTATATATTTTACAATAAAACACTAATAATATGTAAGTTCTAACTCTAGCAAATTAAGTGTCCATGAGAAAAGTGGTAGTTTAATGTGAAATGAACCTTTCACCACTCTAAGATCTATTATTATAGTTGGCTCTTTAGAATATATTTATTTTCTTATTTTGTTATGAAATGTTTTATATTTCTTTTGGTAATTTTTTAAAGATAATATTGGTTCTTTGTACACTTAATATTTTACTTAGGTTAAAATATTTATTGTTTATGTGCAATTTAATATTTTTTGTCAATTGCCACTTCCATGTTTGTTAGGTGGAGCTCACTCACTACTCTCATGTTCATCATGCATTCATTTGTGCTTCATATACAAGGTTATTTATATTTTTGTGTATCTCATTTTACATCAATGCAATTCTTTGAATAGTGAAATAGTTCCTTATGTTTCTCTTGTGGATCAAACTTTTTAATCTATGTTCTATGAAAGATATATTTTCATTATTTGTGGGTGCATAAAGGATGGGAATGGTCTTATTGAATGAAGGCCTAAGAAATTGAAGGAATTTTTAGTCCTATATTCTAAATGTGAGATATTTTCCACAGCAAGTCAAATTATGATATTGCTATCAGGAGTCAACTGTGTAGTTTTTTTAGTCAAACTCATTGACCCATATTTCATGAGTAGTGGTTCACAAGAACCCATCTCTCATGAGAATGAATGGAACACTTAGCACTCATTGCATCTAGGTGATGCTCACAGAGGTGAAGCAGCAGGACTTCCTGGGAGGTCACCCATCCCCATACTACTCCAACTTGAGCACGCTTAAGTACGAAGTTTCCTCCATGGTTAAGCCCACTCTTCTTGCAACCCCATTTGAAAAACCTTCAGCAATTTTTATGTCTTATGAACCATTCATTAGAAATCCCCTTAAGCTCATCAATTGATAAGTAAGATATTTTCCACAACAAGTCAAATTGTGATATTGCTATCAGGATTCAACTGTGTATTTTTTTTAGTCAAAATCATTGACCCATGTGTCATTAGTAGTGGTTCACAAGATCCCGTATTTCATGAGAATTAATGGAACACTTAGCACTCATTTCATCTAGGTGATGCTCATAAAGGTGAAGCAGCGAGACTTCTCGAGAGGTCACCCATCCCAATACTACTCTAGCTTGAGCATGCTTAACTATGGATTTTCCTCCATGGTTAAGCCCACTCTGCTTGCAACCCCATTTTCAAAACCTTCAACAAGTATTTTTCCTTATCAACCATTCATTAGAAACCCCCTTAAGCTCATCAATTGATAAGTATGAGATATTTCCCATAGCAAGTCAAATTGTGATATTGCTATCAAGATTCAACTGTGTTGTTTTTTTACTCAAACTCATTGACCCATGTTTCATGAGTAGTGGTTCACAAGAACCCATCTCATGATAATTAATGGAACACTTAGTACTCATTGTGTCTAGGTGATGATCACAAAGTTGAAGCAATGAGACTTCCCGGGAGGTCACCTGTCCTAGTACTACTCCATCTTGACTATGCTTAACTACAAATTTTGCTCCATGGTTAAGACCACTATGCTTGCAACCCAATTTGAAAAACCTTCAACAAGTTTTGTGCCTTATGAACCATTCATTATAAATCCCCTTAAGCTCATAAATTGATAAGTAGGAGATATTTTCCATAGCAAGTCAAATTGTGATATTGCTATCAGGATTCAACTATGTAGTTTTTTTGAGTCAAACTCATTGACTGGTCATTTTTAATGAGTAGTGGTTCACAAGAACCCATCTCTCATGAGAATCAATGGAACACTTAGCACTCATTGCATCTAGGTGATTCTCACAGAGGTGAAGCAACGGGAATTCCTGGGAGGTCACCCATCCCAGTATTACTCCAGCTTGAGCATGCTTAAGTATGAAGTTTCCTCCATTTTTAAGCCCACTCTTCTTGCAATCCCATTTAAAAAATCTTCAGCAAGTGTTGTGTATTATGAACCATTCATTAGAAATCCCCTTAAGCTTACCAATTGATAAGTAGGAGATATTTTCCACAACAAATCAAATTGTGATATTGCTATCAGGATTTGAAACTATGTAGTTTTTTGAGTCAAAGTCATTGACCCATGTTTCATGAGTAGTGGTTCACAAGAACACAAATTGTTTCTTGTTCTTTTCTTTTGTATTGGCCTTAGTAAGGCTTTTTGTTTATGAGAAAATTCACAGTGGGCCCAATTCAAGAAAAAAATTTATGTCTACTTAGGAGCATGGTGGGACAAACAAAATTATGATATTGCATAATCTTCATCTTCTAGGAGAAATGATGAATATCATGCCTATAGTGACTAAAATTATCTTTATTAAAAGAAAATATTTGTAGAAGGATAGTCATTATCGGTGATTTATCATTGATGTACCTATTTTTTGGGTAACCAGTTTACTCGATATTCTAACTTAGATTATATTTCAAGAGTTGTAGATTCTTACAAAGAGCCCTAGGAAGCAAGTTATGAGTGTTCCTTATCCTTGTATGTGAATGTGTGTTGGTAATACTTAGAGAATAACTTGCAATAGATTTGTAATTTTAATAGTCCTTCTTTTGTAATGTATCTTCTATCATCATAATATCAAGAAGTTGTAGTCATTCAACCTTCAGCATTCTTCATGTCCATATTTAGATTATATTTAAATCTTCCTACTATTATGATTGAGGATATAAATTGATTCTTGATCCTTCTTGTGTAACTAAATGGTATCGAAGTCTATGATCACATAGCCTCCCTTCTGTCAAATTTGTTTATTTGAGATTTTCATTAAATTATTGGTATTAGAGCCATAGAGCCTTCAACTTTGAGTCTATTATAGAATACTAAATACTAATAATTGAGAAATTTAGTTTCATGGTGAAATCTCTTTTGATTTTGTTCATTGGGGTGCCTGTAATAAGTTGAGTCCCACTTTTGGGCAAAAAGTGGAATTGTTTCCCTTTTTTTTCAAATTTTTTGTCAATTGATGTCAAAAATTGAGGCACTTAGAGATTGAATCTCAGAAAAATTCAATAATAGAAAATGTAATACTCAGAGTCTACTTTACAAATATGTAATTTATTTCAATACCCACATGGTATAAATTATCCTTTAGTAGGCATGTTTAAAAAATAATTTTTTAAAATGCATGTTTCGGGACCATACCACACACGTTTATGACCACCATATTTTGACCTAAATAAAGGAATTTTTGTAAATCCTTCTGGGATATGATACCTAAGACACCAAATAATAATCAGCATATTTTTATTTTTTTTAATGAATAGTTTTTTATTAATTTTAATTGATTGTAAAGTATATTTTTGAAACCTCTGGTGTACGACCACCATAAATTGATGAAAACTTAATATTTTTCAAAAAATTTATTTTTATCTTCAAGTAAATTCTATGTAGATTGATGTCATATAACTTATTTTCCAAAAAACATAAAAACAAAAAAGTTATTAAAATTTTAGTGAGTCTCACTATTTTAAGTTTAGGTACAACTTTTGATTAATAAATAATGAAAAAATAGTAAAATTAATCATATAACTACAAAATTTACATTTTTTAAATCTATATAGTAAGAAGTCTAATGGGTTTTTTTTCATAAAAAAATTCAATTAGGAAGGCCTTTAAACAATTATGGCAAGGCAGAAATCTAGGATTCCAGTGCCTTAGTCATTATTTTGCAGGCCCAAAGCATAGGCTTGGTCCCACAAAGCCTATCTCGACCCAAAATCTAATGCAAAGGGTGGCTTGTAATTCAAATTTTAAAATTGCATACATGTTTAAAAACATGTACTCATTTCTTAAATATAATAAATCAATGTGAAAAAATGAGTTTCTAAGCATAATTTATAAAAAAATCAAAACGAGCACCCATTTTTTGAATTTTTGGATCAGGTGTCTGAGCCTAAAACTGGTGCCCATTTCTAGTGGCATTTTTCAAGCCCAAAAGACTCCCGTCGAATTGGGACCCGACTTCTTACAATTGCCTGTTGATTTCATCCTTAAGTTAGTGATAGAATTATATCTCATTAATCCTCTTAAGGTTACCTTCTATATTTTATTCTCAACCATAAATATATTGATGAACTACAACTGATTGTATGTTTGAAGTCATTTTGTTGATAGTCAACCAAGTTATAGATATGATGATAGACACTAATCAGTTAATGTATTGTCATTGATGTCAACTTATTTAGGTATCATTATGGTAACAAACATCTATTATGGCTGAAGATCTGGAACAAACAAAGTTTATGTGGTCAGTAAATGAAGAGTTCTGTATACACTGAGAGACAGTGAACACTGAGTAAATACGGTGTATATCGAGCATAGTGATAACTGAGATAGGGATCGCCGACACATCACGGTATTGACCAAGCAATTTAATCAAACCGATGCTGACTAGAATGATGAGCTGGTGATTGATGATTCCAAGGTAAATGATAAGGTTTGTTATGTTGATCAAACGGTTATGAAAATTCAAGGAATATTGGACGACAAAGATTGAAACATGTTTTTAACACAACTGTCGAGGAAGGTTTAAGAAGAAAAATATAAAGGATGACAATTAAATGAGTTATGATGTCTATATAAGATACAAGAGATTCATTATGAATCACACATGATGCTATTATGCGCAACTGCAAAGTTTATGCATGACTGATCAAAATGGTTAAAGACAAAACTGAGCATTTTCTACAGACATCAACGAGTGATAGAGGAAAGGGCATTATCAAGCTGAACAGAGTATGAAGAATCAGATGAACTAAAGTGAACAAATTTATCAGAGGTATTATGTACTTAGCATAGATCTAAAAATCTACAAACAAAGTTGTATTTGAATCAGATCATTATTGTATCAGTTTAACCATTGTTATAAATAAATCTCTTAACCGAGTAGGACGTGAAATTCTTTATTATGACATTCTAATGAATGTTAAGTGTTTTCTTGTTGACTACATAGTGAATGATTGGTCAAGAGAGAACTGTTAGTTTTAAATCCTCTAACCAGGTCACATGTAACAGTGTGCATTGTAACCTTTAACATGGTTGGCTCTTAATCAAGCTCACTTTAGAAGAGTAAAATATTTTGGGTTACCGGTCCCAGGTGGTTTTTCCCTTAGCAGGGTTTCCACGTTAAAAATCTATGTGTCAATGTGTATGATTGTTGTGGATTGTTATTTTTCTTTGCACATTACTTATCTGCATTGATCGGTAATCAAAGTATTAATTTACTGATACTAGGTAAATAGCTATATGACTAAAGTTTGATATTACAACATACATTTCACTGTTAAATTATATGTTTGAAATTGTTTTTATATACATCTAGGAGAATTTTTGGACTGTAGGATAATTGATAACCAACTGATTCACCCCTCCCCCCCTCTTAGTTATTCTAAAAATTGGTATCAGAGCATACAGTGCTTAGAAGGAAAGTTTTGAAAGACTTAAGCTAAAGATCACAAGATGTATAAGAGAGATGCACCGAAGCTGAACAAGGAGAACTTCTCGACATAGAAAAGAAGAATGAGACTATACCTATCAAGGATTGGAGATGACATTGCAATATACCTAGACAATGAATTCACCCTTCATATTGGACCCTTGGTTGTTAATCAAATGAAAGAGAAACATGAACACAACGTTATAATGGTGGAGATTGCTTCTTCACTTACCGATGCTGAATTTGAGGATATCAAGACATGTACATCAGCCAAGCATATGTGGGACAAGATTACACTAGTTTATGGAGGAGATGAAAATGTACAAAGAGCTAAAGCTGAAAGTCTCCAAGGAAAATTTGATGACATGAGAATGAAAGGAGAGAACATAAGACAGTACAGTACCCGTCTCAAGGAAGTTGTGAATGTTATTCAAGGAGTAGGTAGAACTATTGATGAAGACACTATTGTGAGAAAGATTCTTAGAAATTTATTTCCTATCTATTCTATAAGAGTCTCTACAATACATGAAATGAGAGCACCACATGGAAATAATATTATTTTTGATAGCCTTGTCGGTAGATTGATTTCTTTTGAGTTGAACAATTTTGACAACAGTGTTGTACCTACAATGGAATCTACATTTATGTCTACTTTGAAAATTAGTAAATCTAGTAGCAAACACATAATAATAAATAATAGCGATAGTAATGATAAGGAGCTTGATGAACTTGAAACATTAATGGTTAGAATATTGCACAAAGGAAAAGGAATATATAAAGGTAAACTACCTTTGATATGTTTTAATTGTAAAGAGATCAGACACTTTTCTATCTGATGCCCTAACAGAAAGAATGATGAAAGAAATGAAAGATCTAATGACAGAAAAGATGACCAAGAATATAGAAGCAACTGACAATATGAAAGAAGGAATGACCAAGATTACAAAGACAAAGGAAAGAAGGCTTTTTACATTGCTGAAGATAAAGATAATGGTACTGATTCTGATAGTGATGAAGATATTGAGACAATGTTTGTAACTTTGAAAGAAGATTCAAAAGAAGATGAAAGGTATGTTGAAACAACACTTATTTCTAAAGTTAGTACACATGGAATTTGGGTAATTGATAGTGGCTGCACACATCACATGACTGGAGATAAAGGAAAATTTGAATTTCTTGAGCATTATAATGGTGGCTCTGTTAGAATGGAAAATGATACACCTTGTCAAGTGAAACCTGAAAAGGTACTATAATGTTGAACAATCAAATCAAATGTGAGAATGCATATTGGGTGAGAGGACTTAATTATAATCTGTAAAGTGTTTCATAGTTGAATAACATAGGTCACTGAGTTGCATTTGAAAATAGAAAAGATATAATTTATGATGGAACATGAAAGTTGATCGGCACTAGTGAACAATCAAAAGGTAACCTATTCTATCTTGACACTGTTGAAACTAATTTTTTGATGGCTAAGAATGAAGATGTATGGTTGTGGCATAAAATACTTTGTCATTTAATTTTTGACAACATGGTTAAGATTAGTAAGAAAAGAAAATTTAGAGGCTTACCGAGCTTATCTAAACCTGACCATGTAATGTGCAAGAATTGTCAAATGGAAAAATGTCAAAATCTAGTTTTAAGAGTAAGAAATTTTCATCTAATGATATTTGGGAGATAGTTCATACAGACCTATGTGGACCAATGAGAACACAGAGTTATTATGGGGACATATACTTTATTTTATTTATTGATGACTACTGTAGAATGATGATTGTCATGTTCCTAAAAGAAAAATCTGAAGCATTTAGGATGTTTAAATGGTACAAAGCTAAAGTGGAAAAAGAAACTGGTAGAGAGATGAAGTGTTTGAGATCCGATAGAGGAGGTGAATTTATTTCTAATGAGTTCACTAAATTTTGTAATGAGTATGGAATTAAGAGACATGTTTATGCACTGAGGACACCACAACAAAATGGAATTGATAAAAGGAGAAATAGATCAATTGTGGATTGTGCTAGAACATTGATGATTGAAAAGAATTTTGCACAAACATACTGGAGAGAAGTTGTTTGTACTGTTGTCTACAAACTGAACCGAGTACAACTAAAGAAAGATACAAAGAAGACACCTTATGAGCTATGGTATGGTTATACACCTAATGTGAGCTATTTTAGAATATTCAAAAGTCATTGTTATATTATGAAAGATGATAAAAATTGAAAATTTGATTCAAAAAGTGAAGAAGGAATGTTTCTTGGATATTCTATTAAGAGTAAAGCTTATACATATTTGAAAAAGACTTCTAACAAGCTCATTGAAAGTGCGAATGTGAGAGTTGATGAATTTTTTGAGAAGAATGATGAGGAAAGCACAAAAGAACTAGAAGATTACAGTAGATTTGTCTACATGGAAGAACCTGATACTTTACCCAAGCAGATACCTAATGTTACCGTGCAAGAGGGTAATGTTACCGAGCAACAAGAAGCACAGACCAAGAATCAAGAAAATGGTGCAACTGAAGATCATGAACAAGAACACATTTAACCTATTGGAGAACACAATGAAGAACAAAGAATTGAACATGTGCTTGCAAAATATGTGAGAAGAAATCATCCACAGAATAAAATTATTAGAGATAAAAGAACTGGCATGATGACTCAAAGTAAGTTGAAAGACAACACATGTTTGATTTGTGAATTTGAACCTAAAAATGTTAGAGATGCACTAGACAATGAAGAATGGATCGCTGCAATGAATGAGTAAATTGAGTAGATTCAGAAAAACAAAACATAGACATTAGTACCGAGACCGAGTGATAAGAATGTCATTGGTACCAAATGGATATTCAGAAACAAATTGAATGAGAATTAGGATGTAACCATAAATAAAGAAAGATTAGTATGCAAAGGGTATGCATAAGGAGAAGGTATTGACTATGGAGAAAATTTTGCACCCGTTGCTAGACTTGAAGGAGTTAGAATATTACTTGCATATATTGCATATAAAGGATTCAAAGTATATTAGATGGATGTTAAATCTACATTTTTGAATAGAATACTAGAAGAAGAGGTATACATTGAACAACTTGAAGGATTTGTTGATCCTGATTAGACAAACATGGTATGTAAGTTACACAAAGCTTTATATGGATTGAAATAAGCACCGAGAGAATGGTATGGAAGACTACATTCCTATCTTATAAGTCATGGATTTATTAGAACAAGTGATAACAACAATTTGTATTTGAAAGGAGGAAATAATGATAAGACCCTTATTGCTGAAATTTTTGTTGATGATATTATATTTGGAGGAAAAGATAACCTATGCACGTCATTTGCTGATGAAATGAGGAAATAATTTGAAATGTCAATGTTTGGAGAGATCAAACTTTTTCTTGGCTTGCAAATTTCACAACAGGCTGAAGGTATCTACATTACTCAAACTAAATACATCAAGGAAGTATTGAAGATATTCAGAATGGAAGAATCAAAACCAGTCAGAACACCTATGGTGACATGATGTAAATTGACAAAAGAAGATAAGACACCTAAGGTAAATTAGACTTTGTACAGATCCATGATTGGAAATTTGATGTATGTTGTACACACAAGACTAGAAATAGCACACGCAGTTGGAATTATTGCAAGATTTTCTGCTAATCCCAGAGAATCACATATGACTGTTGTAAAGAGAATTTTAGATATCAAAATAATACTGAGGGTTATGGACTATGGTACAAAAGGGAAGGCAAGTTTGAACTGAAAGTTTACACTGATGTTGATTGGGCCGGGAAAATTGATGATAGAAAGAGCACTACTGGTGGAGAATTATTTATAGGAGAAAGATTAGTTACTTGGATAAATAAAAAGCAAGGATGTATATCTCAGTCAACTACAGAAGTAGAATATGTTGTTGTTGTTGCAAACTATTCAAACATTGCATTGATAAAACAACTTTTGAAAGTTATGAATGAAGAGATCACTAACCCAGTGATAATTTATTGTGATAATACTAGTGCAATAAATATTTCAAAGAACCCTATGATGCATGCAAAAATAAAGCATATATCTATCAAATATCACTACTTGAGGGAACAAGTACAAGAGAAACAAGTTATAATGGAATATGTACAATCAAAAGAACAACTTGTAGACATATTCACTAAACCCTTACCAAAGGATACATTTGAGTACTTGAGGGGTAGACTAGGGGTTCCTCCCTTGTCTATTGGTCACTAAGATGACTAGGAGGTTGCATCAACCTACATGAAATCAAAATATCAATCATATTGATGCAAAGTTGAAATGGACTAACACAGACATATTAGTACACTGCAAGGTACTTATTCTACTGCACCGAAAGCCAGAGATATTTTTTTGGCTAATAGAGACCTGTATATTTTCTTTTTGGCACTGTTCTCAAAGGGAGAGATTGATCAATGAAATATCTATCCATTAAAGGGAGAAAAGACAAAGGGAGAGAAATGACATATCTATCTACAGAGAGATTCAAGAACATAAGAGTCAAATCTATAGGGAGAGTCTGCATGGTGAGTTTTCAATACTAAAACAATTTATATATTCAAGCTAGGGAGAGATACAAAATTTTGGAGTTGTAGAATGAAAGTTTGGTATTCTATGGCATTTTTATATTGCATATTTTATATTGTGTTTCCATCAATACCAAAGGGAGAGATTGATGAACTACAACTGATTGTATGTTTGAAGTCATTTTTTTGATAGTCAACTGAGTTACAGATATGATGATAAACATTAATCAATTAATGTATAGTCATTGATGTCAACTTATTTGAGTATCATTATGGTAACAAAAATATATAATGGATTGAATATTTGGAACAAATAAAATTTATGTGGTCAGTAAATGAAGAGTTATGTATACACTGAGAGATAGTGAACACCAAGTAAATACAGTGTATACTAAGCACGGTGATAACCGAGCTAGGGATCGCCAACACATCATGATATTGACTAAGCAATTTAATCAAACTAGGGTTGACTATAATGATGAGATAGAAATATATGATTTTGAGGTAAATGATATGGCTTGTTATGTTGATCAAATGGCTATGAAAATTCAAGGAAGATTGGATGACGAAGATTGAAACATATTTTTAACACAATTGCCAAGGCAGGTTTAAGCGGCAAAACCAACAATGGAGATTAAGCGACAAAATCTAAAGGATGAAAATTAAATGAGTTATGATGTCTATATAAGAGACAAGAGATTCATTATGAATCAAACATGATTCTATGATGCGCACATGAAAATTTTATGCATGAATGATCAAACTGGTTAAAGACAGAACCGAGCATTTTCTACAGACATCACCGAGCAACAGAGGAAAGAGCATCACCAAGAAGAAAAAAAGTATGAAGAATTAGATGAACTGAAGTGAACAAATTTATCAGAGGTATTATGTACTTAGCATAGATCTAAAAATCTGCAAACAAAGTTATATTTGAATTAGATCATTACTGTATCAGTTTAACCATTGTTACCGATAAATCTCTTAACCGAGTAGGATGTGAAAGTCTTTATTATGACATTCTAATGAATGTTGAGTGTTTTCTTGTTGACCCCGTAGTGAATGATTGGTCAAGAGAGAACCGTTAGTTTTAAATCCTCTAACCAGGTCACATTTAATAGTGTGCATTGTAACCTTTAATAGGGTTGGCTCTTAACCAAGCTCACTTCAGAAGAGTGAAATAGTTTGGGTTATCGGTCCTAGCACTAGTACACTTGAGGTCAAATTTTGACGGCCATTTGTTGGCTTTCCAATGCTCATTTGTCGGTATTTTGACACATGAGTCCGTCGCCAATTTTGTGTAGGAAATTACGATAGAAGACACATCCATCAGTTTACCGACACCACATCACGTCAGAAACTTGCACATGAAAATAGCTTCGTGATGGCATTTCCTGCGGTTCATCCATCGGCATTCTGACACCATGACCTATCAGAAATATACAATCTCTGTTGGAAATAACTGTCAAAAAATATCCTTTCTGACAACAGTTTCCACCTAATTCCAAGAGATATACCTGTCAGATATATAGCATTACTATCAAATTTTCTGTCAAAAAATTTCTATTTTTGACACTGTAACTGTCGAAATAGCGATAGTTGTGCAACATTTCTTCGACAGGTTGCACTGTCAAACGTATAGCATTACTGTCAAAAGTATTGTCGTAAATTATGATTCTCTGACATTTTAACTGTCGAAGTTATAGCACTACTGTCAGAAATTTATTATGAAATGTCAAAAAACTGATAGATATGCACATTAAAGATAAAACAGCTCAAGATACCATCATAGGTTCTCTCTTTCTTTGGTCTATATTATTGACAGAATATTTTACCTTTCATTAGCTCATCAAATCCAGGGATTTGAAAGAATATAATAGAATATTTTCATGACAACGTATATTATTTAATTTGACATTGAACGAATTTATCTACTTCACGCACTTGGAAACTATGAGGATGGCGATAAAGAAGCATGGCCATGGTAGGAGATGCTTCTTTATCACCATCTTCATAGTATACAAGTGTGCGAAGTAGATAAATTCGTGCAACGTCAACTTAAATAATATACGTTGTCATGAAAATATTCTATTAAATTCTTTCAAATCCCTGGATTTGATGAGTTAATGCAATGTAAAACATTCTATCAATAATATAGACCAAAGAAAGAGACAACCTATGATGGTCTCTTTAGCTGTGTTATCTTTAGTCCTAGCTACTGTCCTAGCTACCTGTCAATCATCGAGAATAATCACCGCCTAGCCAAATCATTTTTATTTCATTTGTTGAGAAAAGGAGTGGGAGAAAATGAGTGGGTGAAAGTTGATTGAGGGCAAGAGAAGGCATTGCATTTTATTTGATCATGAATGCTCTCTGAAATGACCAATCATGTTTTCTATTCAATTTTTTTTGGTGTTTTTTTCCATATTTAGTAGATAAAAATTATGGTGGCAGCCACTTAGCCATCTTTTTTATGTTCCAGGTATTTTACAAAGATACAGGTATGTGGATTTATCATTCAGTTGCTTTCCGTTATTGGTCAAATGCAAATATTTTGTCAAGTTGAAAGGGCAAGATATCAGTTTGGTGTTTTCGGTTTATGTTAAAAGTTGATTTGGTAAAATCCTCAAAAAACACACTACATGTTCTAAAATGTAA
>MU227415.1:478521-539955 GCA_018584345.1 Thuja plicata
AGACTTGTTATCATTGTATTGTGTATTTCCAATATGTTTGGATGCAGGGCAGACCAGGAGAATGAAGGATCACTCACTGATTGCATGATAACCCGATTTTGAAGGGTCACTGGTTGAGGGGACAGTCGAGGTCTGGATGATTGGGCCATTGGAGGACCCTAGTTCTTTATATTAATTTCTATTCAAATTGGATGCATGAATTTCTTGTGAATTATCGGCTGCTATGTATCCTGCAACTGGATCCGTAAATCTGCATATACTTCTCTAGGGTTGTAAGCCACTTAGAGATCAAAATAGAGAAACTAAATAAAAATCGTTCTTTGTCTTATTTCCTTTTAACAAAGTCTCAACTATCAATGATACAATACATTTGATGCCCTAAGCTATCAATACAAATGACACCTAGCTAGAAGCTCACGGGCTGTCCATTTGATAACCACAATCAACATTTCAAAAAAATGGATATCCTTGAGCACAAGCACCAATAACATCAAATAATAGAGTTAAAGCATGGGCTAGGGCACAACACCAGTAGAATGCGGTCATTTCAGTGACATCAATATACAATGGCATCATTAAACACATATGGCAGTAATATCAACAAACGTGAATCCAAACATTTGAATACAGTGAATCGATATCCTTGAGCACAAGCACCAATAACATCAAATAATAGAGGTAAAGCACTGGCTAGGGTACGACACCAGTAAAATGCGATCATTTCAGAGAGAAACTCCCTCAACAATAAAATGAAATGCATTTGAATATGATGCCAGAGGCTCAAAAGATGAAGAAATCACATACCTTCTCTCACACTCAGTTGTCGCTCCTTTTCTCCCGCTCTCCAATCAAAATTAATGATGAGGCTGTTTCACTTTTTTTTTTAATGTATACCCCGAATCTGTCAAAATTTTGATGGTCAATTAAACACCCATCAGAATACCAACATCATCAGGGTCTATTACAAAAAAAAACACCAAATTCATAAGAAAAAGTTACCCGTCGGAAACTTCTGTCGAAATTTGGCCCCAAATGTAGTAGTGTAGGTGGTTTTTCCCTTAGTGGGGTTTCCACGTTAAAAATCTATGTGTCAATGTGTATGATTGTTGTGGATTATTATTTTTCTTTACACATTACTTATTTGTATTGATTGGTAATCACAGTATTAATTTACTGATACTCTGGTAAACAACTATATGAATAAAGTTTGAGATTACAGTATATATTTCACCAAGTTGAATTATATGTTTGAAATTGTTTTTATATACATCTAGGAGAATTTGGGACTGTAGGATAATTGAGAACCAACTGATTCACCCCACCCCCCCCTTCTCATTTATTCTAACATATATATGTAATTATTGAATTCCAGAAGGCTGATTTGGATGATGGAATTGAATTCATTAATCAAGAATCTATAGACAGATATTTTGACATCCTAATGTTCAACCTACTAAAGAAAAAATTACAGGTCTTAGGATCTCAAGACATACAAGTTTGTAAAAGAAGCAATTTAAGGTACTATCTCAACTTATAAGCCTTTTTCTCTTAGGGCTAAAAGGATTTATAAAAGGTCTATGTTGAAACCAAATTCCCTTAAGCGTTTAGTATATTATTCACATTTTAAGTAGTTTATTAAGCCTAGGGTCAAAGTCATTGAGTTGACCATAGAGTATGATCCTTCTAAGACCTTGGATAGACTAAACTCCTTCCATTTTTTCTTAAATTATGTAAAATTAACTATATTAGGAATCACGTGCAGACGTTAATTTTATTCACTTTGGAGTAGTATTAGTCTATGTAGAGTTGTGTGTCCCTAAAAAATATAATGCTTGTCCAATATATAACATAATTTAATAGAAGGCAAGCCTATTATGAATATGCATGCCAAATATATACCTTACTTAATTAAATGAAAATGCTATTTTCTTTGAGTTCTATCCCAACCTAGGCCCAGTTTGGTTGCGAGAATTAGAGTGGAATTAGAATTAATAAATTTTGGATTTGCCAAATTTGATGTTTGTGTCGACCCCATGAAAATATGATAGGAATTTTCTAATTCTAATTTTGCCCCAAAATGTGCATTCATATCTTCCTAAAAAAACCTTGAATTGGAATTCAAAATTGGAGTTGGAATTGAAATGAGCTCCTTCTAACACTACAGAAATCTTGTATTGATGTATGTATACACACACACACACATGTGTGTGTGTTTGAATATATACATGTGTGTGTATATACACACATGTGTATATGTGTATATGTACATAAATGTGTGTATATGTGTGTATGTGTGTATATATACATACTAGTATGTATATGTGTATATATGTGTATGTGTATGTGTGTATATATACATACTAGTATGTATATGTGTATATATACATGTATATATACACACGTGTGTATATTCACACATGTATATGTACATATGTGTATGTAATGTATATATACACACATGTATGTGTGTATTTATACATACATGTATGTGTATATATACACATACACACATGTGTGTGTATATACACATACACACATGTGTGCGTATATACACATACATGTGTGTGTATACACACATGTGTGTATATGTGTGTATTTGTGTATACACACACATGTACACACATGTGTGTATGTGTGTATATACATATATGTATATATACATATGTGTATATATACATATGTGTATATATACATATGTGTGTATATATACATACATGTGTGTATATATGTATATATACATGCATGTGTGTATATATATACACATGCATATACACACCGTATTCAAAAATATTAAGAAATAAACAATTAAAATTCCTTATGCATCTTCTCAATCATCTGTCGGGTGAACCAAACGGTCCAAACTATAATCTGGAAATGAAAAAGTGGAATATCAAATCCATGATTTGACTATTTCCAGCATTTGATCAAATCCGACATTTCCTAATTCCCACAACCAAACGGGGCTATATTTGTTCTAGAGAGATCGTGGTTATAAAAAAACTAAAATATAGATCTCTTGACTATGAGAGCTTGTTTTCATTAGCACACGAGCTAGAAATATTTGGGAAGTATAATTGTGCTAGTGTACACATCCAAGTATTATATAGTATAACAAACATAAATCATCCCAAGATCTTAGAAAATCTTCCCTATGCTACAATATTGAATGGTGATGTCCAATTATAAAGGCGGCATATGAATGCTATTAAGAAACAGGTTGGATGGAAATTAGGCTGGTTAAGGAATGGTGCTCCTAGGCTTACAAAAAAAATTGAACTAGTCCATAATATAAAAGGAAACATTATTCAATTTGTTCCCCTAGCTAGTCTATCAAGGTTCCTATTTATCCTTCTCTTACCCTCGAGATCCTCATTCAAATCAGCAAAAAATTCAGATAGAAAGGCTCAATTATATGTTAAAATAGAGATAAATAATAATCTATTAATGAAGAATCATATCCATCTAAAACTTGGGAAAGAAAGAGAAAATCTAGATTCGCCATTGACTACGATGAGTAAGGCACTACCTAGAGAAAGAACTTTATCAAGTGTTATGAAGAAAATTGTGATTTATTCTATAGATATAAATGATTGCCTCCCTTGAGTGGTTATTATAAATCATATAATGGTTGTATCACTCATTTCTAGTATGCTTTCTAGATTACAAAGGGTGAAGAAAAGAAACCTAGTCATAAACACAAAAATTAATTGGCTAACATTTACTAGAAAATTTTGATGATTTGTGAGAGATGTATTTAATATATTAAAAAAAATATTAACAAAAAATTATGAAGATAGTGATTTGGGTCAGTTTGCCTTAGAAAACTTTGCATATGTTCAAGAATTCAAGAAGGTCATACTAAGACTAAATAGTGTTTAAATAATTTACACACTTTAAGAGATAATATGAATAGGGTTGATCATAAATTATCACATTTAGAAGCCAACTTATATTGGCTTAAAAAGGAAGAGAAAACTAAAAAGGCAATCATACATCCTGAAGGAGGATTTATGAATCTACAAGAAAATGCCTGAGTAAGAAAAGAATTGTAGCTATTACATGTGCTACTATGATGATGATGAATATTTGAATGACTACATGGCATTTAGATATTGATATCTAGACAAACTAGTGCATATTGTAAATATAGTAAGAACCATGACTATTACATTTATTACAATAGGGCAAATGGCCAACTTGCCAAAAAACCAAATAGTAGCATTTGTCATACAATACTTGTTTAGAGCTAAATCTAGTGGGTGAAAGAATAAACTTGTCTAAAATCATGTTGTGTTGATTCAATTGACACATTTATAGAGCTTTCAATAGAAGAATTTTGTCCTTTTTGAGTCATTAGAAAAGATAGAGATTTGTCCTATCTTTTAAGGATCATTGATGAATAATTCAAGACTATGTGATTTGAGGGTTCAGGACTAAGAGCTTAAGAATACAACTTGAACCTACACCTTTCTAATGGTCAAGAGACAACTTGATGGAGTCTCGCTTGGTTTAGGATTTGTTTCTTCAAGAAAATATTTTTTTTCAAAATATCTATTCATGTTATCTAATTGGCATGTTTTTCAATGTGAGCTTTAAGGGGAGTTCCCTAGGGCAAGGTAAATTTGATTTTTTTCTCAACTACTTTGGTTATCATAACTCGTAATTATTTCAATATGATAGATTGTATTGATTGAGTTATAAAAAAATTAATTTTATAAAAAATTAATTTTAATATTGATAATCTAATCAATTATATTATACACATGTCGATGGTTAAGTTGTGTCTTGTTGTTCTTGCCAACAAGGTTCAAACCCTATTGGGTGTTGTAGTTAAATGTTTAATGAGGATGAGGTCCCCCATTTGTGAAAACAATATAATTAGTTTTATTATGCATATATTGTAAAGGAATTTTACTTGATATTATTTTGACTTAAATCAAAATTATAACACATCACTATATTTGTAAATGACTTTTAATCTATATGATTTTGACTCAAACCAAGAACTTAAATTGAACAATAGAAATGTAAAATAACTCTTACAATAAATATAAAGTTAAAAAAGAAATAACAATTTAAATAAATAAAAGTATGTGTCTTCATAACTATACTCATTGATGTCTTTTACAAAGATTTTTCTAAATATAGATATGCTAGAACTTAGTTTTAATTATATAATTTTAGATTTTGTATTTTTTTGTTGCACTTTCTAAAGTTTTGAGCTTATCCATTATTAAAAAAATCTAAAAAACTCTTACTTTAAAAATCCCAATAGAAATTTTAAAAAGCACCCCTCACAAATATATAATCTAAGATATTAAACATATATGTTACATATGAATAATATTACAACATTAATTTCAAATAAATACCTGATAACTTTAATTTCAAATAATTTTTTTAAATTGTAAAATTTATTTCAAATTACACTAGTATATTTATTTGTAAAAAAAATGAAAGCTGAAAAAAATATACACATAATACCATGAAACACACGTTAACAACTAATCAACCATTTTATTAACCAGCCCAAACTAGGCAAATGATATGCCTCCCATCAAATTACACTGAACACAAATAATTTCATATTTGAAATACGCACAGTATAGGCAAATATCATGCCTCCCATCAAAGTGGATTGGATACACATAATTCTATACTTGAAACAGTATTTTTTTCTATACTTCAACAGTATTTTTTTGGTTGACATATACAAACCCTACCTACACATAAATGAGCAAAAAGGAGTTCTACTCACAACACAAATGCAAATTGAGTTTCTATTTGCTTTGGTTGCAGGTACCTAGGGGGCATAGCAAAGAAAAAGGAGAGTTGAAGGACTGGCTCACTAGGATTGAGCCAAAGCAGCAAGGCAGCCAACGAGAGGAGCATTTATATAAGTAGTAGGCTCTGAGTGTGCATAGTCATTTCTTTCATCACTGAATTGGTCATTCAAGTCAGGACCTCCCACAACTGCTCCAACTAGAACATTTGGGTTTGGACCATTATTATTCAATCCTTCACTAAACCCATCTTTGCAGCCTATCTTGGCAGGATGCTGTGATATTGAAGGCAAAGAAGATCCTCTGTGATGAACATGCTGTGGAAACTTGGTGCTGTACCCCACCATATATGAAATTCCAAGTGGATTCTCTCCCAATATGTAGTCAATCTGGATAAGTAGATCAATGAGATAGAAATATATATTTATAACCATTGAAACAAATTTCTTGTTTTTGCATGTAATTATATTTTGAAGACAATTCTTTATAGTAGATTTTACTTTCTGCATTCAATTGTTTAAGATTTGTTTTGACATCAATTTTATGATTTGTGATCTATTATTGAAAGTGTAAAAAGTTAGAAGAGTTTGATTAGAAACATTGATACTAAACAAATTATACCTGTTTCTTAGCAATACTTCTAATGGCATCCGCATTTAATTGGCCATCTGGACAGTTTACCACCTGGTTGGAAGCTCTCAGGTATTTGGCATAAGTGAATAGGAGGAAAGTGTTGGAAGTAACGTATTGCATGTTGCTTTCATCATTACCCCCGCGAAAAAGACCACCTGCAATATATGTAGACTCATCAATCTCCAAAACACCACCAAAATGACGGTAAGAGAACGAATTTCCTTTTGATGGGACAAAACATAAGCCAAACAAAAAACTTGTGTAACCTGGTGAGTGTTGTCCTGAGTAAAGAGAGCAGACGGCATTGTCTCCCAGGTATTTGAATGGCTTAAAGGAACCCACCTTTTTAATGAGAACTTGCTGTTGTTATAAATAAAGAACGTTTTGTAAGTGCAAATCTTTCATTTCCAATGCACTAGTAATTTGTCTACAGTAGCTTAGAGTCTACATACTTAATTTTAATTTTAATTTAATCATTTTTCATTCTCTACTTTTAAGTTTTGGATTTAAATTTAACAAGGTTTTTAGTTTAAATAGCATATTTTAAACTTTGATTTATTTCAATGGTTTATCAAAAAGATATATCAGTTTTTTTAGAAGAATTTTCAAGATGAATTATCTAAACAAATCAAAATTTAAGAACTGTTTAAAGTGAGTAAATATCCATAATTCATAAATGATTTGAATGTTATTTCTAAATTTGATTGTGTAAAAAGAAAAACACTCACACCAGCTAAAATAATTCTAGCTCCACCATGTTTCTCGTCCCAACTGAGAAAATTGTCCGAATCGGTGAGCCCAAAAGACTGCGCGTTTGATACTACATAATTGGCATATGATTCATCCTCTGTGGCTTTTTGCAACCACGTTGCTCCCCATAGTAGCTCGTCCTGCATACATCCATTCCATTTCATTGTTTCTCTACTCATGGAAACAACGCATTTAGAAAAGAATCAGGTGGCAAGTTTTTCTACTTACTTGGTACCCTGAATAGGAGCAATAAAATGGACAAACAGCTGAAGAGAGGGAGTCATTGTATGAGCCTCTATACTTGTCCGCAAAATCAAACACCTGTAATAAGAACAGAGTGGGGTGGTTTATATTTTATTATCATAGCAAGAGGTGAAGTGTAATAATGAGTGCCACAAAAAGTTTGATGTATGTAAATAAAATAATTCTTAAACTAAATAAAATAGTTTTTAAGATTGATATATTTAAAATATCTTTATAAGAACATTATCAATGCATTAATCAGATGGCTAATCTAAAATTACATTCCATTCCAAATGACACGTCTATTACTATAATTTCACATGAACCACCTAAACAAATCAATACTTAAAATATGTTTAATAAATATCATAATTTCTATATTTATCTAATTCTAATGGCATTTTGTGATTTAGTACTCCGAATACACTGTACCTGCTTTGCCCTTTGAATAAGAGTCTGAGAATAAGAGGCATCTGTGGTCTTAAAGACAAGGGAGGCAGCTGCGAGGGCTGCAGCAGTTTCAGCAGCAACATCTGAGCCAGGGTGTTCACTGTCAACTTTGTACACATTACGAGGTGTGTCCATGTCCTCTGGCCTCTCCCAACAGCTGTGATCAGAGTATGGCTCTCCCACCTGCAACCCCACCAATAAATTCAAGCATAAAACTTCACCCATCACTAAAAAAAAATTTACCATAAACAGTAATCAATAAACCAATTGTTTGAGCCACTTCAAGAGTTTCCATATTTCTAGACTCAAGTGTGTTTCCCATTATTCACCTGTACATATATAACTTCTGGAGTACTAGTGGCTTTAAGCAAATAATCAGTACCCCACCGAATGGCCTCATGTGCATGCTGAAGGTCATCACCCATGGAGTTCCCAAACTCCACAACACTCCATGATAACATAGTGGTTGTGAATGCCATTGGTAGGCCGAATTTCACATTGTCTCCAGCGTCGTAATATCCTCCACTCAAATCTATCTGAAAAACAAGTCAAAACTTAGAATGTGTTCTTTTAAGTCAAAACTCTAGTCTTCTTAATCTCGTTCATTTAAATTCATCTACAAACAAATCAAAACTTAGTATATGCTCTTTAAACCAAACTTAATTCCTTCAAAAGAATAGTCTAAAACTTAATTCTTTCAAAAGAATACGTCAAAACTTAGAGTATATTGTTTAAACCAAACCTAATACAAAAGAAGAGAAATACATTTGCATCCGACCCATCTGAAAGAGCAGAATCACCCCTCCATGCCATTCTCTGGTTGGAAGGAAGTTTGCCAGATCTTTGGCCTTCAAAGAAGAGAATGGATTTTGTGAGAGCATCTTTATAGTCAAGCTCAACTGCCTCTGCTCTCTCTCCTTTTTCTCCTACCCAACATGCAACTAATATTAAGCCAAAAACCATTACAGTTTGCTTGCCACCCATTGCCATGTTTGTTCTCACTCTCTTCTCTGTGAACATGTTTTGCTTACTGTTGTTCCACTTTCACTTATAAAAATCCCTGAGATTTATATCATTTCAATCTCCTCCCTAAGTAAATAGAATATTATTAGCTTGGGAATTCGGAGGCTGAGGATGCGGAGACATTAGACAATGATCCTTCTATCCTTCCAGCTGCAACTTTAGGCCACTCTTAGCCACCAAATCCAGTCATATTAGATTGCTCATAAATATAATCCTTCAAATAACATCCATAATTAATTTTATGTGAGAAAGGAAATCTATCCAAAATCAACTGCATTCTTTGCAAAATCTGTGATTTCTATTTTCTATTTCTCTTTGGAATTTCTCTTTTGGTTAAATAAGACGTTTTTTTAACTTCATTTTATTAATTTATTTTATTTTTCCCTTTTTTTCAAATTTAAAAAAATTATGTTTCTAAGTGTTCTAGTTTTTAAATAGATTTTTATTAATATTTCTTAATTTCTCTTTACAAAATCAATTTATAATAAATTCAAGTTTACTTTTTCTCTTTTGTTCTTCTTTCTATTAAAATCTTTAAAAAAATTTCAACCTCATTATTTTATTTTATTTTCTGTATGTTTTCTTTTAAAAAAATTTATCTTAAACTTTTTCTAAATGTTAGCTTTCTGATTTTAAAATAGAATTTTAATAATATTCGTTAAATTTCTTTCTACAATACTGTTATAATAAATTGAAGTTTCCTTTTTATTTTCTTCTCTCTAAAAATGGGACATATTTCTATTAAAATATTTTTAAAAAGACAATATCATTATTTTATACTAATTTTCTTTTCTTGGAGCTTACAACAGGTGAGATCCCCTAAACGTATGCCCACATTAATAATTCTCATTGCTTGGTTGTGAATCAATTTTATCATGCTTTGTCAAAGTATCGCCCTTCGTGAATTGAGTTGATGCCTTATGTAGCGAATACACTCAATGTGAGGTAGGGTTACCAGATTTAGAAATATTTATCATGCCTTCAATTTGTTCATATGCAATTTTGAATCAGATAAGGATTCCCTTTTCATTGTTTATTTTGTCAAAAAAATGAAGAAAGGGCAGCTTATGACGATAAATGAGGTTAATGTTAGCCGTAGTACTTACTTTATGTTGTGTTAGTTATATCATGTGTAGCCAACGGTACTTAGTTACTACCGGACAGTAGTTGGGAATCGATGGTGACGTTCGGTCACACCCCTTCGGATTTTATATAAGCAATGTACTTTCTCTTCGGAGATATAATATAGGAGAGTAACTAAGTACCGTCGGCTACACATAATATAACTAACACAACATAAAGTAAGTACTACGGCTAACAGTTAAGAACTTGATAATGTATAAAAAAATACAAGGAATGCATGCAACCTTTACCTTTTTAGGTCTTTTTTCATTGCTTCAAACAATTATTCAAGTTACCAGAGGTCTTCATTGTTGTGAGGATAGTATTTCTATTATTTTGGAGGGTTATTTGTTGTCACATATAGCATGGTTGTTCAAAGTATTAGGGGTTGTCATAAGTTTATTCCTCGTATATCTTGAGGCATTAATGATAATCATTAAATTAATATTATAGTGTCGATCTTTTTAGAGTAGAGATGCATTCATTTTATTTATGGAGTTATTAGTTCTTGACCCACAAGTCATATTCACTACCTTCTTTGTTAAATCTACACTTATGTACTCTATCATAGAGGAGAAAAGGATCATAGGAATAATGATAGGTATGTTGTCAAAGATAAAGAAATGATACAAATGAAGACAAAAACACTATTGTAGACCCCATAGTTGTAACCAAGGATGCAAAGCATTAGGATTAACGATAGACATAAGCACAAAATGCAGTCTTAGTCAACTCAATGTAGTGGCACGAAAGTGCATTCAGGCCGTGATAAGATGGCACTAAAAGCATAATGATTAATACAACTTCAAGGACCAAAAATAAAATCCAATAACTAAGGACAATGAGCAGAAATGGAGGTGAAAGGAACAGAGATTCAAAGTTACAAGTAGCATTTAAGAGCCCCATCATTTTCTTCAATAAATATCATAGTTAAGGCACAAATTTTCTTGAACACAAAATGGGTCAAGTGAAGAACATGCCAAAACATTAATTTGTGAATGCTAGAGGAGAAACATTATATAATGCATTCAATAAGAATAGAGGTATAACTATCGAGAACATCAAATATTGGAGTAGTAATATGAAGAGCAACACAAGCAATAATGTGAATGACAGTCACAAGAGACTTAAAGCAGAGAGATCAAGATGTAACATTCAGAAATGCAGTGATGTGAAAATATAAATGACCTTTTGGGTAGATGAAGTTAAAATAACAGTGACAACCAATATTTTCAAAGAAGAGATTGAAAATGAAGTGAAATAAACAAATGAAGATGTATAATGTTGTAAAGAAGTGAAACAGTGGTAATGAATGCCAAAAGATAAAGGACAACAATAGTAAATATTAAAGTTCAAGAATCTTCTCATGGTAGCAAAGAAATGACATATAGAGTAGTTAGAAAGTATCCTAAGCATGCACAGAGTAAAATCCTTAATAAGAGGAGAGGGTGTGTCACAAAATAGTGGTCAAATTGTGAGAGAAAGAGTTGAATGCCTTTTAATGAATACATGATGATCATCTTCATAATTTCAATTCAATCCATTTATCAAGGCTCTTATCATTATCTTCAATCCTTAAGAATGGTTGTTCTTCATTCACTCTAGTTTCGATCACTCTATTAACAAAAGGGTCTGCATATGTTCTTCATAGTGACACAGAATCTCAAATTATAATTATTTAATTTATAAGATTCTAAGCTTCACCAATAAAAAAAGCATGTATCCATATTGTCTGATTCAATTATTGATCTTTGCTACAGAATGACCAACATTGTGTTCTTATAATCAATCCGAAAATTTCTCCAACCTACACAGTATTGAATTCGAGCTCTTTACCCATGATATTAAACAAACTAGCCACCAACCCAAAAAAAACTTACAATTTTAGGATGCAAGCGACAGTGCTTCATTAATACAATATTTGAGAGATCCTTTGTGCATTCTGTAATCATTTCATTTTATTCCTTGGGATAAGACCTCTTTGTGGAATTTGATTAAACAATTGTGGCACGTGATTATGAATCCACACTTTTGCATAGGAGCAAATCCAATTATAATATCTGATAAAGACTCCTTAGCATCATGCTTTGATGGACGTTTATAACCCGTTTGAAAGATTCTATGTTCAACGTGACAAGGAGAATGTTGATAACAATTTTGGAATTGGATTTGCACTTGCAAAATTCATTTGCTTGAAAGTTTCTAAACGGCCATAACAAATATATTTCTTTGCGAGTCAAGAAAATAACTACATAGCTTTCATGTATTGAATTTGATAAGATCTTGTTTCTTTTATGCATTCTATCAAACGATGAATGTCCACATGCTAGTTGGATTGTCTCAAATTGACCCAAGTAGAGAAGATGTCGGTGGTCATTATAGAATCAGCTTTACGCCTGCCAAATGCATTTCCTTGAAATATTTTAAAGCCTTTTCAACCCATCCATTTTCTTCAAATATTATAATCATAGCATTCCATGGGCCGAAACCTGTTTAGGAAAATTGATTAAGTGTTTTAACATCTTGTTGAAGGGGGTAACATTATGATAACAAAGCTATCTGATATCATATATTAACTTAAGAGAACACTTTCACGGGCTTTATTGGAGGACTCTAGTGCACTAATAAAAAGGTTATCACTTCATATGTTACATTTCTATCTCATCATTTCCTTTTATCGGATATGTATAGTGTATGGTGTCATTTTTAAAAAAAAACTTGTAAAACAACATTAGCGAGATGTGGAAGTATTGAAGAAGTGGTTATATGGGTTTCTAAACTATATACAATTTGTCATACTTTATTCTCGTGTTTGTAAATATGTTGTTAGATAAAAAGCTTAGGGATTACGTATTCCTCATTTCATAATTAGATCTCAGGTTTTTAATATATAAAAAAAGAGAGTACACAGTTAAATGCAAAAGAACACTCTTTCACTATTATGGACCATAGAAACACTACTATGAACCATAGAAACATCGTGTCTCTCATTCCAAAAAATTGCAAGGGAAATCAAAATCATATTGTACGCATGTTGATATGAATATGGACATATCCATACTTGTATCATGTACACAATGCATTGATGTATATATACACATATAGATTTATGTACATGTATGTGAGCATTTTTGGAAATAATCTAAAGATTGGAAAGGTAAACTTCAACAGTGTAAGCTAATCACTTTGCAAGACTCAAATTGGATTTTGTGTCTCCCACATTTTGTTGGCTCTTATTTGGTTAAAGGAATTAAAATATAATAATCATCATTAATATTTGATACAATATGTTGATACAAATAACACTAAAATTTAAACTTTTGATACACCATATTTACATCATATGGAGCCTATCTTTGGAATAGCCTTTTGATTTGAAGGATCAATTTAAATATATTGGACCTTGAATAAAAAGGCCAAGACTATTCTTATCATTGAAACCAACATTTGTAAATGGTGTGTTGGCATGTAATAGGCATGAGGGAAGTTGTAAATACCCATGTAAGGCAGTTGAAGAGGTTGTAACTGTCCAAGAAACTATTAAAAGTCATTCAGAGGTTGAATGCAGGGTGTGTCCAATATTTGGTGAGTTTTGGTGAAGGGGCAGCAGATGTAATTCTGACTGACAGTCATGAAGAGTTGAGTTCCATACAAGGAAGATCTTCCAGATTCAGGGTTGAGTAAAGTATAGGGGTGCCAGCAAGAAGTTGAGTCCACTTTTTGGCCAAAAAGTGGAACTATTTTTCCTATTTTTTCAAATTCATCATGTTTGAGATGAATATTTAAAGCACTTAGAGATTGAATCTTAAAAACATTCAATAATAGAATTTGTATTACTCAAAGTCTACTTTCCAAATATGTAATTTATTTTAATACCCAGATGATAAAATTTCATGTTCAATAGTAATTACAAAAACCCACATTTTAAAAGTCATTGTTTTAAGACCATACTATGCCCGTGTACGGCAAGCAAAATTTGACCTAAATGAAACTATTTATCTTAATCCTTTTGGGATATGGTATGTAACACAGCTAAGATTGATGACAATATTTTTTTGTAATTTTTTGTTGAATATATTTTTTTTTATTAATTTTTTATTAAGCATAATTGTTATTTTTAAAATCTCTCGTGTACGGCAAGCATAATTTGACCAAAACATATGATTTTTTAATTTTTTTTTAAAGTGTATAGAATTGTCTCTAGTTTGATGGCATATAATTTTTTTTGTGTGAAAATTTCAAATAAAAAAGTTATTAAAATAAAAAAATATCCTATTATCTCTAGTTTGTGGACCTATTTCAGTAGAAATTCAATGAAAAATAGAAATTTTAATCAAATTTAAAAAAAAAATTACATATTTGGAATCTCCACAGTCTAATCTATAATGGGTTTTTATTTTGTCAAAATATTCCTCTGAAAAAGTCGTCAGATATATGTCTAAAGTCCTTATTTTGTATGGACACTAGCAGAGCCTTCAAGTTGCAGGTCAAACTAGGTCCAAGGCTATGGTTCGGCTACCCAAGCCTCTTTCCAAACCAAAAGCCAATAGTAAAAGCGGGCTTGAAATTCAATTTTTTTAGAAACAGGATCCCGTTTAGTAAACATTACCCCATTTACCTTTTTTTCAAATTCGTAGCATATAAATGAATCGATGGAAGGTTTTGTATAAAAAATAATATTTTTTCAAAACAGGACCCCATTTTGAAACGGGGTCCCGTTCCGTTTTTCAAAATGGGACCCCATTTTGAAACGGGATCCCGTTTCATTTTTCAAAACGGGGCCCCGTTTCTAAAATTTTAGGCTCAAGACCCCGAAGCTAAACGAGACCCCGTTCATTCTAAGCGAGAACCCGTTTCGTTGAGTGCGATTTCGCGAATTTGGCTAAGTATGAAAGTTCCTAGTGAAGTGGACTCATCTTCTTGCTTCTACCCATAGGGACACCAATAGATCAAGTTTGTAATATATTCTATTAAGAAAGGAATGAATATTTTTATGTAATCAACTTCTATTGTAATCAACTTCCTTGTACCAGTCATGTTTTATCTATTTCTGAGTATTGTGTTGGATTGAAAATAGATTAAATACAATGTGAAATGGATTGGAGGGAGTATTTTAATGAGTTAACTTTCATTTGAACCAGTTTAGATACCTAGTCATGGAAGCTATTCAGAGATCTATGTGATTTTGTGGAAATCGGCGTGTAAATCTCAAGAACAGACTTGTCTGCAAGGATTTTCCCATATCTCTATTTTTAACTGATGGAAAATTCTCATTCTTGATTTATTTTGAACTAGATTCAATACTTTTTCTTATGTAGTTTAATTCAAATTGATTGGTTGCGTACCAAGCAAGAACTTGGAAGCTCTAGCGGACTTAACAGAGAAAATCAAGAACAATATTAATGCCATATATTGGCTCACCAACATGAACAATATTTTCCTCTAATAAGATGTTACTATGTTGAATGTTCAATTGCTTTGGTTCATTTTGCAATTTTTCTATGTTTAAGTATTTCAATTGGTATATTATATTGAAACATCATTTCATAACTAACATTTCAAGTTCTATATAACTAGTTCGCAGAAGACTTCCAATGTACTTGCGATATTGTTTTTCTTACATACCCCAAAGTTTTCATATATAGCCCAATTTTTTGCCTGTGAAGAAAGACCGTGTCAGATAATATCAACAAAGAACAAAATAAGGAGACACTTGCTAGATTGTGGTCTAACTTCAAAAGAAAAGGTGATGGAAAATGTTATTGTCCTTGCAAAAATTTAAAGGCTTAAAGACTCAAAGACTTATAATCATAACAACTGAGAGACATTGTAGGCAGCATGGTCACATTAAAGGGGGGCATGATTATCGTCGATTGGTAAGTTGTTCATATATTATTTTAAAAATTTATATACTGTATCATCTTAAAATGGAAGCACTTCCATTTTAGTATGTTTAGCACCCTCATTAGTACACTTGCATATTAGATTTGCATTTAGGCTGCATCTGCACTTGATTCTACATTTCTAAGTGAAACTAGGGCTAGGATCCTATGGATCCTCCTTAATTTCTCTCTCTGTGGCTTTATTTTTAGGTAGAACCTATGTACTGGCTCTCCTAATCTTCATCATACCTCCTCTATTGTCTATGTGCCTCTATCCAGCACTCTGGTGTGTTTTCTCACCTTCCTAGGTCCCCGGCTGACCTGGGAATCCTATAGATTTCTCAAGGTGACCTGCCTGAAACCTCAGGTCAGGGTTGAAGTCAATTCTGACCTAGGTCAGAATCGAGGTCGACCTTGAACTAGATCAAGGTCAAGGTCATCCTTGACCTAGTTCAAGGTTGAGGTGAATTTTGACCTCTGTCAGGTGTTGGTCCCCACTTTCAGATCCAGAGCTTATCAGGGTTCTAAACTTAAAAATAGGTCCCCGGGTCTGGATGCGGAAGTGTTTTCTCTGATATTTGAATTAATACATCCCCTCCTTGGTTGGTGATTGTAGTTGGACCATAATTCAAGGCTAAATTTGAATTTGGGTCCCTTGCATTGCCCAAGGAGGTCTATATTGAGATCTCTATATAAACACTCTCTTTTGCCTTCATTTCTTCATGAGAGAAAATCGTAAGATAATATGATGCAATTATGATTATGACATGATAATGATGCAAGAAAGAAAGATGATGATATAGAAGGAAAATATATGATGATGCATTAATACATACAAGAATTTTGTGGACAAGCTATTGTGGATCTTCTTTGGAGCAAGAGAGAGTTATTCCTTCCTTTCTTCTTCTTGGATCCACCATTTTCAACATTCAAGCAATCAAAAGATACTATCATGGGGTAGCAACTACGGATTGTAAGTTTGGTAGGAATAATTTAGCCTTGGGGGCTTGGTATTCTTTCTTTATCATATTCAAATCTATGCATTGCTTTCTCATTTTCAATTTGTGTTAGGGTTTTAATCTAGAGGATTAGATCTTGACATTACACATTCAAAGCTCTTTCCAAGAGCAACACACACATATACATTCTACTATATTTGTCTATTTGTGGAGGTGGAGACCACCAAAATAGGGGTTTGACTAAGGCAAAACCCTATATAGCCACCCCAAAACCCCTTTTTTAGATATTTGTAAGTGTTGTTTCAGGAGTTACAAGATCGGGGTAGCAAGTTGGAGTGCAGATTCAGATACCCTTTTCAGCAAACTATTGGGATCCAAAATAGATTTTCTGTCAAATATTTTGGAGGTTGATTCTTCCCTAGGTCAGAATCAGAAATTTTGGGTCAATGGTGACATTGACTTGAGGTTCAAAATCAGAACTGTGTCGGATCAAATTAAATATTTCTAGGTTTTGTCCGTCTCTACGTTTTTGTTCCAGATCTGGTCTCAGATTTTCCAAAAACTGAACACAGGCATCAAAAAAAGGGTATTTCCAAATCTGCTATGATGTAAGGTAGGTATTTTACTCCATTATTCTTTGCAAGTGTTTCCAAGATTTACATTCCTTATCATAACAATTAAATGTAAATGATTGAATATGGCTTAGGATCTCTTTTATATGCAAATATCTATTGTGCAAACCTTATTTAGGAGACCATCCAAATTTATATCATACATTTTGGTGAACCCGCGATAGACAACTCTTTATTTGGTGTTAGATTCACATTTTATATTAGATATTGCATGCATATAGAAGTAGGTTTTTCTTTTATACTCTTGCATATATATTCCAAAAATATATAAAAATTACAAAATTTCTTTAAAAACACAAAAACATTTACATGCTTATAATCTTATTTTGTGTTCAACATGTATGACTTTTGTTTTGAATACTTTGATGAGGATTTTATTGTACAAGAGAATAGATCCCTTAATGAGGTACATGGAAGTGAGAATGAAAATAGTTCGAATGAGATATCCATGGATCCTATTCCTATTTCATCCTCCTCCACAACTTCTCCAATTGACCTTTACCATAGTGTGTGTGCATGGTCACCTCCATGTTCTACTATTTCTAATATTGAGGCACCTAGAATGTTATTCCCTAAAACTTTTATGACGGTAAAAGGATGTCCTCGAATAACTATTAAGGGTAAACCTAAAGATACTTTGGATTTCTTTGATAACACGGATTCCGTTTCACATCCTTATTGCACACGGAATAATCCTCAAACTATTGTCCCAGCTTATTTACCTATTTCTCAACCCATTTTTCCTCAAGCACCTAGGTTACCTTCTTCCTTTAAGGAGTATGACTTAGTTAAGCAATTACGTGCTACTCCAGCTAAGATATCTTTATGGGAATTACGTCAAACTTCTCCTACATATCATGAGGCATTACAAAAATCTTTATCTACTCTTCCTTCTCTGCCTCCTAATCAAGAGAATATTAATTCATTTTTGGAGTGCATGCATACTATGCCTTTTGTACCTCCTATTGTGTTTACCGATGATGATTTACCTTCTATTGAAGTGCAAAATCAATATGATGCTCTTATGGTTGTTGTTTCTATCAATCAAAGTATCATTCGTAGAACATTAATTGACAATGGATATGGGCTTAATGTTTGTAGAATGGATATGCTTAAGGCAATCAAGGTCGATCTTTCAACCATTCAACCAGATAATATCCCTATTCGTGGATTTGATAACATTGCAAAGAAAACTTTGGGTATTACGCTACCTATTAAGGTTGGTCCAATTCTTCTTAACACACCTATTCATGTTATGCCTGGACCTCTCAATTATAACCTTTTATTAGGAACACATTGGTTACATACTATGCATGTGATTCCTTCTACTCTTCATCATAAGGTTAGGTTCATTTATAATAATATGATGTATACACTACATGCGGCTGATGCACTGAATCCTTGCCTAAATGAGGAATATGCTAAGGTTTCTGAACCTATACCACAAAGTAAGGAACCTGAACAACCACCTGAAGTTAAACAAGTTGAAGCTCCATCCTCTTCTTTGACTGGAGATGATTGGGGAACATTGGATTTTAATCCTTATTTTATGGGAGAATATAAAGTTTCTAATTTAGATTTTATGAAAGAGAAAAGTGGGTTTGACAAACAAGTTTTTATTCCTTCTCCACTTTCTGAGGAATTAAAAAGTAACTTTGTTGCTGCTTCACATACAGAAACAATTGAGACAATAAAAATAGATTGATATGACATTGTGACATATGTCGCTCCTTTAACTCAATCTAATATGGCCGATAGATATGGTTTCGGTTATCATTTACTCAGGAAATCAGGATTCAATGGGAAAGGATCTGGTAAATATGAACAAGGTATACAAGTTCCCTTGGACAATGAAGTTTATGATTATACTTATGGGTTAGGATTCAATCCTTATAAATAACCATCAGCTTTTCCTCTTAATGTCAATCATATCTGTGGTGGACATTTGAAGTTGATTAATCCACTTCTCCTTGACATGGATCAAAAACCTAGTTTGGATATTTTTCCTGAGGATGAAGCCTTAGCCGATTTTTTAGGGGCTTATCAAGATCTACCTACATTTCATCATAAAAGAAGAAAGCCTTATTGTCTAAATAATGAAGCCTATTTTGGAGAACATGATGAACATTATATTTCTCCTTTGCCAATGGATTCTCCCATGCAAAGTAATTTATTAATAACTGAGACTATTGAAGTTCAGGTAGATGTGAATGACTGTGAAAAAACAATCAAAATTGGGAGATGTTTGAATCAAGATGAACATGATCAATTGGTTTCCCTCTTACTTGAATATAAAGATATATTTGCTTGGACATATTCGGATATGCTGGGTATAGATCCTAAGATTGTTACTCACAATATTTTTCTCAAACCTAATGCTAAACCTGTGAAACAAAAAATATGAAAGATGAATCCAGGCATTGCCTTATTAGTTAAAGAAAAAATTGAAAAATTATTAGGTGTTGGGTAACAGGTTCATCCGCTCTATTGATTACTCTGAATGGATTTCCAACATTATGGTTGTTTCTAAAGGAGAAAATAAGATAAGAATGTGCACTGATTTTTGAGATTTAAATAAGGCATCCTTAAAAGATGATTTCCCGTTACCTAATATTGATATGATTGTGGATTCAACAACAGGTCATGCTTTATTATCTTTTATGGATGGTTTTTCAGGTTATAATCAAATCTTTATTCGTATTGACGATCAACTTGAGACCACATTTATAACACCTTGGGGAAAATTTTGTTGGGTCATGCTACCCTTTGGGTTAAGAAATGTGGGAGCAACTTATCAACGCGCTACGACTTTGATTTTTCATGATTACATTCATAAGATTCTAGAAGATTATGTGGATGATATCTTGGCAAAATCTATACAAAGAGAGGATCATGTGTTTATTTTAAGGCAAATATTTGAAAGAATTAGGAGTTATAATATGAGATTGAATCCTAAGAAATGTGCTTTTGGAGTTGATTCTGGTAAATTATTAGGATTTATAATCTCTAAGAGAGGTATAGATGTCGATACTGAAAAGATTGATGCTATTGTTAACACACCTCCTCCTAAGAATATTTCTCAATTACGCAGTTTACAAGGAAAAATACAAGCTATTTTTTGCTTTGTTTCTAACTTAGCCAATAGAACTGTTCCTTTCACTTCCTTGCTTAGAAAAGATACCACTTTTTCTTGGATCCAGGAATGTAAACAATCCTTTGAGAAATTTAAGGAGTATCTTTCTAATCCTCCTATTTTCAACCTGTTCAATTCAATAAACCCTTTTATGTATATACTTCCGGTACTTCCAATGTCGTGAGTGCATTGTTGGCTCAACATGATAGCAAAGGTAAGGAAAGACCAGTGTACTATATTAGTCAGACCTTACTTGATTATGAAACAAGGTATACCAATTTGGAAAGGCAATGCTTGGCTTTAGTTTATGCTTGTCAAAAACTCAGGCATTACCTGTTGAATGTTGAGGTCAATGTGATTGTTAAATTTGATCCTCTAAAACATCTTTTCTCAAAGACTAATCTCTATTGCCATCTGGAAAAATGGGTGGTGTTACTAATGGAATTTGATCTTAATTTCATTCTTCAAAATTCAATTAAAGGACAGACTTTAACTGATTATTTAGCTAAAGCTCCTTGTCCTCATTCTGATACGAGCGTTACCTCAATAGAATTCCCAGATGAGAACATTTTAGCAATTAAGTAAGAAGATGTTTAGGAATTATATTTTGATGGTTCTAGATGTAAGACAAGTTCTGGTGTAGGAATTATCTTGGTCCCTCCTACAAATAAACCGATCCCTATGTCAGATAAATTGACCTTTCCTTGTATCAACAATATTACAGAGTATGAAGCTCTTATAGCTGGCTTATGAGCAGCTTCATCTCTTCATATTAGAAACTTGGAAATCTCCAGGGATTCATAATTGATTGTTGAACAAATCAAAGGAGGTTATTAGACTAAGAATGATAAAATGATGCAATATAGAGATTTGGCTCTTGATATTCTTTCACAACTTTTTTCTTATACGATTCAAACTTTACCTAGGAAAGATAATCGACACGCAGATGCCATGGCAAGCGCAGCTTCTTTGGTTTGTCTCAAGAATAATGCTGAAGACTTTCAATTTACTATACACACTCTTAAATAACCTGCAATTTCTAATAAGGTTACTGCTGATTGTTTTAACTTGCATTTGGATGAATGGTATTCGCATATCTTTCAATTTTTGAAAGATAATACCTTTCCAAAATCAGCAACAAGGAACATGCATAATCATATTAGGAATCTTGCAACACGTTATATAATTTTGGGGGATACACTTTACAAATGTTCTTATAATGGTTTGCTATTAATATTTTTTGGTAGAACTAAAATTCTGATAGCTTTAGCAAAAGCTCATTCTGGTTCTTGTAGGGGACATTTTGGTGGGAAATCTTTAGTTAATAAACTTCTTAGAATGGGATAATATTGGAAAACAATGGAACAAGATTATTTTACATTTGTTAAGAAGTGTCCTCAGTGTCAGCAACATGGTAATTTAATTCATGCTCCTGCTCGTGAACTTCGTAATCAAGTTGCTCCATGGCCATTTAGTATCTGGGTTTTTTATCTTATTAGAAAAATCTCACCAGCTTCTTCTCAAGGACATACATACATCCTGACAGCTACATATTACTTTATGAAGTGAGTAGAAGTTATTCCTCTCCATTCTACTATTGTGGATGTTATTTGTGATTTTATCCTTAATCATATTATAGCACGATTTGGTATTCCTTCAACGATAGTTTTGGATAACGACACTTCTTTCAAGAATAAAGAAGTCACAAAATTCTTAGAGAAATATCATATTCAACATAGATTTTCTACTCCCTACTACCCTCAATTTAATGGTCAAGCTGAAGCATCGAATAAATTTATTGAACAAATCTTAAGGAAAATAGTTAATAAGCATGCGAAAGATTGGCATACCCAACTTACCTATGCTTTATGGGCTTATATAACTAGTGTATGTACTGCCACGGGTACTTGTCCTTATAATATTATTTATGGTACTAATGCTATTATGTCCTTAGAATTAGAAATACCTTCTTTGCGTGTTTCATTTCATGGGATAATTGACAAAGATACTTTTCGGGAACAACGATTACAGGAATTACAAAAGTTGGATGAACAAAGGATAAATGCTTTGGAACATATTAAGGATTATCATAAATCACTTCAGAAACAATATAATCATAAGGTGATTGAACGGTCATTCTTGGCAGGTGATTTAGTCATGTATGGAAATCAAAGGATTGTGAATGCTTTACCTGGTGAAAAAGGGAACTTTAGCCCTAATTGGCTTGGACCTTTCGTAGTAATTGAGGACTTTACTTTAGGTTCTTATAAGATTTCTGATATGAATGGTGTCCCTCTTAAGGAACCTATTAATATTATGCATCTTAAACAGTATTATCCCTAAATACATCATTCTTTATTTATGTATTTATGTTTTCCTTATAGAATAGTTAGGTCTGTTTTATAGGTTATGTAATTTGAATGCATTCATACATAATTTCATTCTTTCTATCTATTAAGTTTTTGTGTATTGATGAAAAGTACAAGTAATCAATTATAGAACTAACTGGGCAAACAAATTTTTTCATATATAAACTTCTTTGAGTTTGGTACATATATGGCACATGTGCCATGTCTATCAATATCTATCCCTATTCTCTGAGGGTTGGTGGCTCTCGGCTCTCTCTGATCTATGGTGTGAGGCTGAGGATATCAAAATGGTAGTCTGTGTGCATCTCCTTGACATGATCATCTCATAGTTACGCTCCTAAGCTCTATATAGATCAGCCATCAATTTCTCCTCTCTCAATCTGCATAACCTTAGCTCTCACTGGACACATGCAAAAATAATTGCATGTCTATCAGGATCCCTCTATCCAATAAGGGACTCTCACTCGCTAGCTAGTAGTCAATAGGATATACATGTATCCTTCAAGACCTCAGATACAAATCTCCTCCACTTTGCTATGCTAGCTACAGAATTCAAACATATTTATCTTTTAGTACTTCTTCTAGAAAAACATTTACTTAAAATATTATAATCAATTACATATATCATACCTGGATCTCCATCCTAGGTGTTACCAAAGGATATAGATTGTGGGGGCATGGAGTGACTACCCTCTCCCCACTCACTATGTCTAGGTCTAGGTGGTGGTGCCTCTGTATGCGCACTGGGAGGTCATCATGATCTCAATGGTACAACATAGACCGCCTGATCATCTACACCTGTACTACCATCTGGGGGCATCTCCTCTTCTCTCTCATTTTCTCCCTCATCTGCTCTCTCCTCTGCTATCTCCTCCTCCATAAGATCTCCCTCAGAGATGGGATCCTCATTGTCTCTCTTATCCTCCTCCTCTTCTGCTGGTATGTCACCACCTCAGTGGGTCCTCTTCGAAAGACCTAGATCACCTGTGGGGTAGTCATTGGGGAAGATGGAGTGGGTCCCCTATAGACTCCAATATCTGATATTGTCTCTACTAACGCCTGAATAGGATATGTTGGGAGCTACATTTGTATCCTTGATCTCATATATCTCGCTATCTACAATATATGCTACTGTAGGTCAGCATATGGCACTGGGTCTCCGATAGTATCTCGTCAGATATACATATCAAGGTATTGTCCGGGGGACCCCCTGTGTCAGACCAAACTGTCTCATCACTCTATCATAGTAATATGGCATCACTACATGACTGGTAGGACCCTCTAGCAGCTTACACTGACGTGAGTGTTTTAGCTGGCGTCGAGTATCTGGCCATTCTCTCATCCAATAGTATGGTCTCCATATCACATCAATACCTAGTATACTGTCAAAACATACCCTCCAAAAGAGGATATCCATGTACTGCCAGACATCTGCTAGTGGATATGCAAAATCTCTCAGTGTGCTTGCATCTACCATCGCCAAAACACCCTGTGGTCGTGTACATGTGTAATGCTCAAACATTCAAACTTGTAACAAGGTGTATACTGTAAGACTCTCCCACTGGAATCTCACTAACTCACTCAACTCATAGTAAAGATGGGCTAACATGCTACGGCCCCATGAGAAAACAATCATGTCACTCTCCATCCTACGTATGAGATGGGTGATTGGTGCTAAGAAGAATGTACCCTTTGTGTTGGGTACTACAACCAAAGAGAGTATACATAGCATCACTCTCTATACCAAAGGTGTCGGGCCTGCTAGTATGGGTGATAGAGTGATCAAATCTAATCGGGTCCTCATCTATGGTACTTGTCCCAAACAATACTCCCCATCTAAAAAAACCTCAGGAGGACCCCTCAGCACTCTCATTCTGACAGGATCACCTCAGACTGGAAGTCATAGGATCCTATATACATCTTCCAATGTGATCATGATCTCTCCTGACGGAAGATAGAAGGAATAAGTTTCCTCATCCCACCTCTCTATCATGGCTGATATCATGGATCGATGTAACCTCATCTGTGGTAGGAATCCTACCCAGTACAATCCCACATTTCTCAATAGTTGTATCTCATCCTATTGTAACTCGGATAAGTTTTCTTTGACAGTCAGTAACAACCCTCCAAAGGGGTTCTCTCAGAGACAGACAAGATCCTATTAGCACAAACAGTATCATATCAGTACTCCATCAACAAACAACTACAATAACCACTTGACCTGGTCAAGGTCAACCTTTTTGGGTAAAGGTCAACCTTTTGGGTCAGGGTTGACCTTTTTGGATCAGGACCTTATCCCCAGAAAGGATTAGACCTTCCCAGTAATGGTCGATCTTAAAGGGTCAAGGTCATCATAACTAAGTCAGGGTTGACCTTTTTGGGTCAAGGTCGACCACCCCTATAAAAATAGGAATTTTCAATCACAAATATCAAAACAAGGAACCTACCTCAGGCAGTGGTTATTGATAGGCCATTTTAATGGCATGCTTTAGATACCTTAGAATAATTTTTGCTAAGTCTTTTCCTATGTTTTCTTTTTGTTATCTCTAAAATTTATGCTCTAAAACTGTTATTATGTGGTAGTCAACCACTAAACCTATGTCGTGGACATATGCTACTTAAATACACTTTATTAGGATTAATATACAATGTTTATTGCCATGGAATTATGATCATGTTTTATGAATGAATTGACTATTTGAGAAATAGAAAATGCATGTACTTTGATTAATTACCATGAATTCTCTTATCCTAACAGTGTTAATGCATCGCATCAAAGTAGCAACGGACATCTTGTTCAAGCGAGCACATCTATGTGATGGGCGCTTGACTCGGTCCTGCAGCAGGCGCATCTGGAAGAAACACCAGCGTAACAATGGTGGAAGGTTACCGATGGCAATGGTTGAGCAAAGACTTGGAAAAGTGCAATAATTTATTTGATGAAATCTAGGAGAGAGTGGGGAGTTAGATCTGTTGTCTATGCAGTTCTTTCCTCTCTTCTGGACTAAGTCTATTTCCTGCTTTCTAGTTTCCTTTATTGTTAGTTGTTTGTAATAAAAGCTTTTCCTTTTCTTAGGGCATATGGAGTTTAGAAGATAGATGTTTTTTTTCCTTTAAAGAAAGCCCCGCTCCTAACAAAGAAGGAGGGCGATAGTTTTTCATTAATATAGTTGCAATCCAGTTCAAATTTATTATTCAAAATTCTTGTACTTTGTTATTCAAGGTAATAAGAAAATAAATTTTTGAGTTTAATTTTGTGTAATTGATTATTTCGGGTACTCACCCAAGGGGGCCCACTTGGTGAGGAATCCATAGTTAGATGCATTGTAGCATAGTTCATCCTTCTGCATTTCTGTCATTTCTATTTTGATGCTGAACAGCTCCTGCGGCCAAAGCAATAGGACAACTACTGCGTCATGTAGCCAAGCGATGGAGTAACTAAGGCATTATAGTTAGCTTGTGCACTCTTCCAATTCCGCTAATGGAATTCTCTCCTATCATTTACTTTCAGGAATTTCCATTTCCAGCAATAGCTTAACCTCCTTCAAGTATTCATTTCATGCAGAAATAGTATAGTTTCCCTTCAAAAGTATTTACTTCCTGCAGCCATAGAATAGTTTCTTTCTAGCATTTGTTTCTTGCAGCAATTAGAATGATTGGTTGAAGAAGTACTTGGTGCATATATTTTTATGGCCCATTTCAAGTACCATGTCCCTAGGTTTGACATATTAAATGAGTTTCTTATAAGGAGGATGAAGTGCTTAGTTGGATGTCCAATCCCTGAGTTAAAGGATTATGCCTAGTTTCTGAGCCTTTATAAAAAGTGATCATTTTTGGCGTCGCTGCCAGGGATAGTGCCAACCCTGGTTCTTATTCAACCATTCTTAGGATTTTCTTTCATTCCCCTCTCTCTATAGATTAAATCCTTTTCTTGAAAAGAACAAACCACATCACTCCATACTATCTGCATACATAATAGATGAAGAGACGTCAGAGGAAGGTACTTGCCAAGTCAACCCATTAACCTATCTGAAGAAGAAAGCCACTTTGTTGATGCTATTGGTGATATACCTGAAGCCCCTTCCTCGTCCTCATCCTCTGAGGTTGATTTTGATGGGTTCTTCCAGGAACAACCAGAAGCCAATCCACTTGCTGAAGCCTTCATTAACCATGAATTCTAGAACCCTCAAGAAGAAAACCATTGGCAGTTGGTCAACTACCAAGCTCAGAACCCACCTCAAAATCCACCTCAGCAGTGGAGAAGGATGGCTAATCCTACTACATTTCCGTTCCCCATCTCTGACCAACAAGATAATCACAACCTCAAGAATATTCCCTCTTCTACTCTTCCAAAATTTTACGGCCTTGTCACAGAGGACTCGGATACCTTTCTCTTTGAGTTTGATATCCTTTGTAGGAGTTATGACTACACCTCTGATGCCCACAAGCTTAAGCTTTTCCCTGTAACACTTAAAGAGTCTGCATTATGATGGTTTATGGGCCTAGGACAGGATGTTGTCCATAGTTGGGACAAAATGAAGGATGTTTTCTTGCTGAAATATAAAGAGTATTGTCGAGGAAATGACATGCGAGGGGATGACATCTTTAAGATGTCACAGAAGGAGGATGTAATCCTGGAGGATTATGTCTCCTTGTTTATGTTCAGCTTGCAGAAGAATACTCATCACGAGCTCAATGAAGAATCTCATAAGTTGCTCTTTTTATGAGGCATTCATGAAGGATGCACAGAAGTGCTCGACCTAATGGTCGAAGGAGATATCACCCAAGCATCATGGGATGATATTCAAAAAATCTGCCTCAAATACTCCAGAGCTATTTTCAAGAAAGGAATGGGATATAGGTCCACCCTGGGAAAGTCCAATGGTGTTGGTGCTTCATGGATGGAGATAACCAATCTCTTATCTGGTTTCAAATAGGATATCATCAACAACATGGCCACCTAGCTAGACACCCTGCAAGCTAAAAAGAAACATGAGGAAGCTAAGGCCATGCTAGCAGAATTCTGCCCACATTGTAGACAAAAGAAGAGGGACTGCAGATGCAAACAAGTTGTTAATGTGGAGACCACACATATGCCAACTGATTACAAACCAATTGAACCAAAGGATGAGTACTTGTTCTTCATTGCTCAGCGACGACCATGGGTACAAAGACAAGGTATGCCTCAGGATCCTCTTTCATTTAGTGGCCCTTTTTATAATAATCAATGACAACCCCCCATGAATTATCAAAATCCTCCCTGGAATAATTCTCAGAATCAGTGATAGAATTACCCCAATCCACTATGGCCAAACCCTCAAGGAGGTTGGAAATAACCTCAAGGAGGTTGGCAACAACCTCAAGGGGTGTGGCAAGCACCACAGGGTAATTGGTAGCAAAACCCACAATGGAGAGGCAGCCAGCAATGGCCAAATCAACAAGGACTTTTTCCACTACCTATGCAGCCTCCACAACAACAAGCTCTCTTACCACCTCATGCAGCCACTAATCTACCTCCTAAGCCTACCTAGTTACCTACACAACCGCAGTTGAACCCTAACAATTGACCTCCTCCACCACAACAAAATGTGTATGCTTCAGACCAGTCGCAATATCCCACACAATACCCTACGTATGCAATCAACATCGATGATATTCACCTACAGTCTGGTACCACTCTGCCTCCACTTGAGCCTCTTGTAATTATTGAAATGCCTTCTAAGGAGCCCAATCAACCTAACAATCCAACCACTCCAGTATCTCCTGCATCACCAACTAAGTCCATTCATACTACAATTCCTCCTTTCCCCCAAAGATTGAAGTTGAGCATTACGCAGACCACTAATGAGGGAGCTTTCAATATTCTTGACCAACTAAAGAATGTCAGTGTCCAAATTCCCCTGTTCCAAGCAATAAAAGATGTCCCCACATATGGAAAATCCATCAAGGAGGCTTTCTTTAAAAAGCCTGGCCGTAAGAGGAAAGACCCCCAGACTATTCACATTCTGGGAAAATTGGTAGACATCATGTTAGGAAAGCTTACCATCCCAAAATACTCTGATTGTGGCAGCCCTGTTGTCGATGTCATTATTAATGGTACCGCTATCAAAAATTTCTTGGTTGATCTTGGAGCCACCACTAATGTCATGACCAAGGACATTATGCAACACCTTGGTATCACCAACCTCTGCAAAACACCTACTATCTTGCAGCTCATCGATAGTTCAACTATCGAACCTGATGGAGTGGTGGAGGACATTGTGGTTGACCTAGAGTCTTGGTCCTACCCTACAGATTTTATGATCCTCTCACCAAAAGCTACCCTAGGCGGCTATCCAATCATTCTGGGATGACCATGGCTAGCTACCGCTAATGCCTACATCGGTTGTTGGTCAAGAGATATGACCATTTCTAATGGTTAGAACACAAAAACTCTAGCCTTATATTCTCCTGCTCAACCACAAATGGATTTAGCCTCCCCGTATGGCCTGATATAGGAGAAGAAGCTGAAGTTATTAATTCAGTCTTCCAATTGATGATGTTAACAAGGGATCCCTTCCTGCAACTTCAAGAGGAAGATAAATTAATCACCAATATCATGCATAACTAGTAAGGATCAGAATTAAACCCTTTGGATAATTCCTTCCAAAACTACTCCCTGCAGCCGTTGTACTCTAATTACCAAACATCTCCCCCTACATCCAACTAGCTCTCTCACCAAATGCTTCCCAATGAGATCCAATTACCCTCATTGACCGATGCATCTATGGTGGAGCTCACCAAGAAACTGGAAGTTTCCCTTGAGTGTTTCTTACACATTAATAGTCAAATTTCTCCTCAGCAGCAGGCATCATTGACCAAATTGCTAAAGACCCATGCTACAACTTTTGCTTGGGATTACGCTGATATGAAAGGCTTGGACCCAAATTTATGCACTCACAAGATTTTCCTCAAAGAAGATAAGCCCCTAGTCAGGCAATTTCAAAGGTGTGTCAACCTAGCCCTCCATGAGATAGTCAAAACCGAACTCCAAAAGTTGCTTAAAGTCGGGTTCATATATCCCATATCTGACAGCCAGTGGGTTTCCCCACTAGTTATAGTTCCTAAGAAAAATGGAAAATGGTGAGTATGTGTAGATTACCGAGAGCTTAACAATGCCACCAAAAAGGACCATTTCCCTCTGCCATTCATTGACCAAGTTCTGGACTCTCTAACAAGAAAGAAGTACTTTTCTTTCCTGGATGGGTACAGTGGTTACAACCAGATTTGGATTCTCGCAGAGGATCAGGAGAAGACCACATTCACTTTCCCATGGGGGAATTTTGCTTATTTAGTTCTACCCTTTGGTCTCTCCAATGCTCTAGCTACTTTCCAACAGGCAGTTATCAGCATTTTTGCTGATATTTCCCATGACTGTATGGAGATCTACATGGATGACTTTACTACTTATGGGGAGACTTATGAAGCAGCATTGGAAAATCTGGAGAAATTCCTCATCAGATGCAAGGAATGCAACCTATATTTGAATAGTGAGAAGTGTTTTATGATGATGTAGGAAGGATTCATACTTGGCCACTACATTTCTACTCTTGGCATTCAGGTTGACCCAGCCAAAATTGAATTCATTATGAATCTGCCTACCCCAGCCAAACAGAAAGATGTCGGAAGCTTTCTTGGCCATGCAGGGTATTATCGCAGATTCATAAAAGACTTCAGTAAAATGGCCAGTCCTATATATTCACTCCTCACTAAAGATTCTGATTTCATCTGGACGTTTGATTGTTATGATGCCTTCCTACAGCTAAAGTCTATTCTAACACATGCACCTATTTTGTGAGGTCCTGACTGGACCCTTCCATTCCACATACATACAAATGTGTCTAATATTTCCATTGGGGCAGTTCTTGGACAAAAGGAAGGTACGCTGGAACATGCCATTTATTTCATTAGCAAAAATCTTCAAGGTGTCGAGTTGAACTATACAGTTTCCAAAAAGGAGTTATTGGTTGTTATTCATGCTCTGAACAAATTCTGCCATTATGTCAGTGGTTATCAAATCTTCATGCATACGGATCATGCGGCTATCAAATATCTGGCTAACAAACCTATCGTCATAGGTAGGTTAGCAAGATGGTTGTTGCTACTACAGGAGTTTGACATTACCATTGTTGATAAGCCAGGCAAGTCCAATGTGGTGGCCGATTTTCTCTCATGCCTTCAGAATACTAATGAACCCATGGCCATTGATGATAGTTTTCCAGATGACCACCTATTCTCCATTGCTACTCAAGCTCCCTGGTATGCTGATATTGCTAACTACCTGGTTTCACAAAAGGTACCTCCACACTTCTCTCCAAAGGAAAAGTGGTTACTAATAGTGAAAACTTTCAACTTTTCTTGGATTGTTGATTGTTTGTTCTATAGTGGGCCTGACCAAATATTGTGAAGGTGTATTCATAAGGAAGAAATGTATGACATCCTCCAGGCTTGTCATGATGAGCCCTGTGGAGGACATTTTTTTGCCAAAGGACAGTCATGAAAATATTGAACACTGATTACTATTGGCCGTCCCTTTACAAGGATTCAGCCAATTACACCAGGAAGTGTGATCAATGCCAGAGGATGGGGCAGCCTACCAAATCTGATGAAATGCCACTCTTCCCTTAGGTTGTCGTGACTCCATTTGATAAGTGGGGAATCAATTTTGTTGGTCCTATCACTGCTGCATCTGATGATAATTCATATATACTTGTATGTATTGATTATGTAACCAAGTGGGTAGAGGTTAGAGCTATGAAGCATGCCCAGGACAACAGAGTTGCAAAAATTTTGTTTGAGGAGCTATTCACATGCTATGGTGTGCCCTAAAAGTTAGTCATGGATCAAGGATCTCAATTCACATCTATATTGATTACTGCCCTGATGAACGAGTATAGTATTTGCCACCGAAAATCAAGCCCCTATCATCCATAGGCGAATGGTCAGGCAAAAGTCACTAAGAGGGAAATCAAAGCTATCCTCACAAAGATAGTTAAGTTTCACAAAAAATATTGGAGTAGCCACCTACAAGAAGCCGTATGGGCCTACCACACTACATGGAAGACCACCACAGGGTTTACCCCTTTTGAGTTGGTATATGGAAAAATAACTATGATGCCAATTGAGTTTGAGCATAAGACTTTACGAATGACATTACAACTCAACATTGATCTCACTGAGGCGCAATGTGATAGGATCCTACATCTTAACCAGCTAGATGAGATCAGAAAGCCCACCCTGTAGCACACTGAGTTTGTTCAGACACAGAAAAAAAAGTGGCATGATTCTCATATCCTTTCCAAACAGTTTGCTCCTGGCGACTGGGCTCTTTTGTATGACTCAAGATCCACGAAAACCAAGGTAAGCTTACGACACATTGGCTTGGACCTTATGAGATTATTCAAGTTTATTCTAATGGTGCAGTTTAGTTATCCACCATCGACCTTGTGCATTTCAAGCTTCTGGTAAATGGTCATAGGCTTCGCCTATACCATAAACCACAGACGAAGGACAATTTCTTGCGGTAATTTGAGATTTCTCCTACAGCCGCCAAACCTCTTGTAGCCAATGAACCTCCTCCTCTTGTTGAAGATCATTCTACAGATAATGGACCTCCTACAGCCAAAGAACCTCCTCCAACTGATAACTTTCCTACAACCAACTGGATTAATTCTTTGCTCCGGTCGTCTCTTTAAAAATTTTCGCATGCATTTATAATAAAATTTTTGTTTCCCATGAAAATCTCTTTTCCATAACAAAACATCATGACCATCCATTTCCTTTCATTATCTTTTCTACCACCACCACCTTCACGTCACCTCATTATTGCGCCAGATCAAATTTTTTTTACTCTGCCTATGTCATCAAATCTTTATGGATTTGGGCATTTAACGGATCATTTACCAAGGTACGAATTACTTTATTGCCTCAACATGTTTTTACTTCATTTACTATGATTATGCAACCTTGTAATTAATAAGAGTGATTCATCCATGATTTTGTCATACTTTGCCACGCAAGTGCGGACACTTGTTCCCTTTTTTCGTAAGGGGTAGTAAATAGGGTTTTGTGGGTCATAAATGCTAATCCTTGTCATTACTTGTCATTACCACTTTTGCTACCCAAGTTGTACTGCATCATCATATCAAATGTTATGATTTGACAACCCCTGTGTGTAAACTGTCGAAACTAGCCTTGTTCTTTTAACTCAAAATTTCAGCTTAAAATTCACACCATTACCATTAATCCAAAATTTTCTGCTACATCTTGTTCCCCCGAAAACACCATAAAGTTTTCATTCCAATTCATGGGCACAGCAGAGAAATTTTTCAGTGTAAACAAGCACAGTGGAGTAAGGAGATTTATGGTTTTTCAGGCATTGTTAGAATTTCAAGAAGCAAAATGGGTGGTTCCCCTATACGGCATGAACCATCAAACCACCTAGTTTTTCTACAAGACCAAGATAGCATGAAATTATTTAACAGATTAGGGTGGCTCACCTATTTTGTGAGGCTAAATGGGTATGACGAAGATACAGCACTAGAATTTTTAAGAACATATAGCAATGGAGTTGCATATGTTAAGGGGTTACGCATTGAAGCGTCAGAAGCATAGATTGCCGAAGTCTTAGGACTTCCTTCTATAGGAGGAAGGGCCCCTTGTTCCAAAAAATATGCCAGTTTAGGAGGAAGGCCCACAAGCACCTCAGACAGTTCCACATCGACAACCTGGGGAGATAACTATTCATGCTCTCTTGGTTGATTATTTCAAAACAATGCAATATCAAAAATCAATGTAGGAATTAGAAACAGCCAAACTAAGAAGGGAACTTGACAAAAAATAGCAAGAAATCAAGTTTCTACAGGATAAAATAAATCACATAACAGATATAATTCCAGATGTGATGGAATGCCGACCACCACCTTGAGTTTATGCCCTGTGCCTCAAGGAACAGTTTTTTCTATTCAAATTGGCAAGAATGCTCTGGGATGTTAACACAGGCATAGAAAATCCACATGAATTTGTGGTTTCATTCAACACATCGCTTGATTGTGTTCAAAATCTGTTATGTGAATTATACATGCATAATTATGCTTTTCCTTTTGATACTGATTGGAATCCCCTTCTTTTTGTTGGTGATATAGATTTGTCTGCCCTTGTTTCCTAGATTCAGAATGAAATAAATTATGGGGAGCAATTACACAAGTACATGATCTTGGAGAAATTTGTTTCCCTACCCTTGTGTCCTAAAAGTCGGTCACCGCGACAACTTTACTGTGACTGGATACAAATTGTTTTCAGATTTCATGATTCTGCACCAAGGAAAAAAATTTTGGAAAGTCGTGAGGAATTCTTCTTGGCATTTGAAAGGTTGTCATTAACAGATAGGAACATGGAAGCTGAGGGGTTAAAGAAGAGATGGGAAAGACTCCCTTTGGCTCTTAAGAAGGCTGAGCCGCATAGTCTGATTAACCTGCGGGCCACAATGTAGCATGTCAGTTGGTACATACACTAGGGAAGACAACCATGGGCTGAGTGATGGTTACCACTCACCTTCCATCCTCCCCTACTTTTATGGCCATTATACAATTGTGTGGATGAGGAAATTGATGGACAGCAGGAACTAAGAAGACGAGTAAAAATAGAGCGCATGAATGGATTATACTGGCGCATAGGCACCTCCATGATGGGGGAAACACATGAACAAGACCTCTGGGTTCTTTCCAAGATTCGGAATGTCTCAGTGCCTGAGGACAGGCACTAATCTTCACAAGGGGAAAAATGATAGGCCATTTTAATGGCATGCTTTAGATACCTTAGAAGAATTTTTGCTAAGTCTTTTCCTATGTTTTCTTTTTTGTTATCTCCAGACTTTATGCTCTAAAACTATTATTATGTGGTAGCCAACCACTAAACCTATGTCGTGGACATATGCTACTTAAATACACTTTATCAAGATGAATATAATTTGTTTATTGCCATGGAATTATGATCATGTTTTATGAATGAATTGATTGTTTGAGCAATAGATAATGCATGTACTTTGATTAATTACCATGAATTCTCTTATCCTAACGGTGTTAATGCAGCGCATCAAAGTAGCAACTGACATCTTGTTCAAGCGAGCACGTCTATGTGCTGGGCACTTGACTCGGTCCTATAGCAGGCGCATCTGGAAGAAACATCGGCATAACAACGGTGGAAGGTTACCGGTGGCAATGGTTGAGTGAAGACTTGGCAAAGTGCAATAATTTCTTTGATGAAATCTAGGAGAGAGTGGGGAGTTAGATCTGTTGTCTACGCAGTTCTTTCCTCTCTTTTGGACCGAGTCTATTTCCTACTTTCTAGTTTCCTTTCTTGTTAGTTGTTTGTAATAAAAGCTCCCCCTTTTCTTAGGGCATATGGAGTTTAGCAGTTAGATGTTTTTTTTTCCTTTAAATAAAGCCCCACTCCTGCGAGAGGAGGGTGATATTTTTTCATTAATATAGTTGCAATCCAGTTCAAATCTATTATTCAAAATTTCTATACTTTGTTATTCAAGGTAATAAGCAAATGAAGTTTTGAGTTTAATTTTGTGTAATTGAGTGTTTCGGGTACTCACCCAAGGGGGCCCACTTGGTGAGGAATCCATAGTTAGATGCATTGTAGCATAGTTCATCATTCTACATTTCTGTCATTTCTATTTCTATGTTGAACAGCTCCTGCAGCCAAAGCAACAGGACAGTTACCGCATCCTGTAGCCAAGCGACAGAGTAACTAAGGCATTATAGTTAGCTTGTGCACTCTTCCAAGTCTGCTAACAAAATTCTCTCCTATCATTTACTTTTAGGCATTTCCATTTCCAGAAATAGCTTAACTTCCTTAAAGTATTCATTTCATGCAGCAATAGTATATTTTCCCTTCAAAAGCATTTACTTCCTGCAGCCATAGAATAGTTTCTTTCCAGCATTTGTTTCCTGCAGCAATTAGAATGATTGGTTGAAGAAGTACTTGGTGCATATATTTTACTGGCCCGTTTCAAGTACCACATCCCTGGGTTTGACATATTAAATGATTTTTTTATAAGGAGGATGAATTTCTTAGTTGGATTTCCAATCCCTGAGTTAAAGGATTATGCCTAGTTTCTAATCCTTTATAAAAAGCGATCAATTGTCTGCTAGCCAGGCATTCTCTCAGGACCTCCATGCGGCTCGCTCGAAGTTCTTATCTCTTTGACATTCCGCTTCTTTTTCCAAACTCTGCAAATGGTAAGAATGAGAAGGTAAGTGTTTCTTCATCTTATTTATAATTGCAAATTAGGTTTTTAGTAGGGTTTTGTTTGTATTTACCTAGGTTAAATTCAAATTTCTCTTTATATGCATTTAGATAGACATTCACTCTTTTCATCATAACTTGAGTTCGGTAGCTATGTTTTTAGTGCCGTCAGTGGTGTTGGAATCATGATTCAGATACCTAACCTATTGAATCATTTTAGGAAGGTTTTGAATCCTTATAACTAGTTTAGGAAAAGACTTTTCAATAAATTGCATATCCAGTGTATAGATCTAACCTTATCACCCTATTTCACCTTTCAAAATTAGTAAGCCGAAACAAGGGGGCATAAGGGGCTCTATGCACTTCTCAAAATCATAATAGTAAGGCTTAGGTTCTCTATGGATTTTAATTAACTGTGTCTATTGAAATTTGTGGGTATTAACAGTTTCTTGCAAGATCTCCACATTGAGGACTTGGCTATATCCTTTTTACTTTATAATGCTTTCTTACTTTAGTTTGCATATTCATGTAGTGTCATATCTAAGATAAAGTGGGGGATAAATGTATCATCTTAAAATGGAAGCACTTCCATTTTGGTAGGTTTAGCACCCTCATTTAGTACACTTTCATATTAGATTTTCATTTAGGCTGCATCTGCACTTGATTCTACATTTCTAGGTGAAACTACGATTAGGATCCTATGGATCCTCCTTAATTTCCCTATCTGTGGATTTATTTTTAGGTAGAACCTATGTACTAGCTCTCCTAATATTCATCATACGTCCTTTATGGCCTATGTGCCTCTATCTTGCACTCTGGTGTGTTTTCTCACCTTCCTAGGTCCCCGATTGATCTAGGAATCCTACAGATTTCTCAGGGTGACCTACCTAAAACCTCAAGTCAAGGTTGAAGTTGATTCTAACCTAGGTCAAAATTGAGGTCAACCTTGACCTAGGTCAAGTTTGAGGTCATCCTTGACCTAGGTCAAGGTCGAGGTTGATTTTGACCTTTGTCGGGTGTTGGTCCCCGCTTTCAGATCCGGAGCTTATTGGGGTTCTAAACATAAAAATAGGTCCCCAGGCCTGGATGTAGAAGTGTTTTCTCCAATATTTGAATTAATAAATCCCCTCCTTGGTTGGTGATTGTAATTGGACCATAATTCAAGGAAAATTTTGAATTTTGGTCCCTTGCATTGCCCTAGGAGGTCTATATTGAGATCTCTATATAAACACTCTCTTTTGCCTTCATTTTTTCATGAGAGAAAATCGTAAGATGATATGATGCAATTATGATTATGACATGATGATGATGCAAGAAAGTAAGAGGATGATATAGAAGGACAAGATATGACGATGAATTAATACATACAAGAATTTTGTGGACAAGCTATTGTGGATTTTCCTTTGGAGCAAGAGAGAGTTCTTCCTTCCTTTCTTCTTCTTAGATCCACCATTTTCAACATTCAAGCATTCAAAAGATACTAGCATGGGGTAGAAACTATGGATTGTGAGTTTGATAGGAATAATTTATCCTTGGGGGCTTGGTACGATTTCTTTATCATATTCAAATCTATGCATTACTTTCTCATTTTCAATTCATGTTAGGGTTTTAATCTAGAGGATTAGATCTTGACATTACACATTCAAATCTCTTTCTAAGAGCAACACACACACATACATTCTACTATATTCGGCTATTTGTGGAGGTTGAGACCACCAAAATGGGGGTTTGACTAAGGCAAAACCCTATACAGCCACCCCAAAACCCCTTTTTTAGATATTTGCAGGTGTTTTTTCAGGAGTTACAGGATCGGGGCAAAAAGTTGGAGTTCAGATTTGGATACCCTTTTCAAAAAACTATCAGGATCTAGAAACAGATTTTTTGTCAGAGATTTTGGAGGTCGATTATTCCCTAGGTTGGAATCAGAAATTCTGTGTCAATGGTGACATTGACTTGAGGGTCAAAATAAAAACTGTGTCAGATCAAAAAAAGATTTTTGGGTTTTGTCCATCTCTGCGTTTCTATTCCAGATATGTTCTCAGATTTTCCAGAAACTGAACACAAGCATCAAAAAAAGATATTTCCATATCTTCTATGATGTGAGATAGGTATTTTACTCCATTATTCATTGCAAGTGTTTCCAAGCTTTACATTCCTTATCATAACAATTAAATGTAAATGATTGAATATGGCTTAGGGTCTCTTTTATATGAAAATCTCTATTGTGCAAACCTTATTTAGGAGAGCATCCAAATTTATATCGTACATATACATAAGAAATCACTTGATGATGAGATCATGATCATGGTTTATTTATGCTCATCATTTTAATATAGGTCGACCTCCCCAAGGCACACGTTATGGACCACGACAACCCAAAGAATGTGGATTTCCAAGTGGAGGAACATGGATGTGTGAATATCGACGATGAAGATAATGATCCCATGGAGGAAGATGACCATGCACCAAAAAACACAATTTAATATGATTGTATTGGATCAACTGATCATGTGCTAGAAAACATAACTGAAGATGATGGTACTGGCACAGCTAATCACGATGATCAAGATGACCTTGATGTTGTTCATGATATACCTCTACTTGAGAGGCATATGAGCCCCTTTACAATGGCTCCCAAACAACTCTTCTCTTCATTGTATTTTTTTGGTGAACTTGAAGGTTATGAATGGTTTATCCAACATAGTAATCTCACGTATGTTAAGGCATGTCAAATAAGTTATATTTTTCATCTATTTTAGTTGTAATTTCATTATAGTTAATAAAGGGTGAATCATGTACCATTAATATCTTTTATATTAACAAATTATAGTTTTTTTGTCATAGATTGATAGGTGAGTATTTATTACCACCATCAAACATTCTACCTCACTCATATCGAGAATTATTTGCCATAATGACAAATATTGGAATGGAGTATCAAAAAATAGATGTATGTCCTAATGATCATACTATATATCGTAAACAACATTAATTTGCAATAGAATGCCCTGAATGTCATATTAGTAGATATCAAATAAACCAAATAACAAAAAAGGTTTCTCACAAGGTTCTTCCTTATATTCCCATTATTCCACGCCTGTAATGATTATTCAGGTGCACTAGCTTAGCACCATTAATGGATTACCATGCACACAATAGAAGTCAAGATGAAATTATGTGAATGTCTATGGATGGTTCTACATTTAAGGACATAGAGGAAAAGTGGCAAAACTTTAAATAATAACCTCATAATCTCAGGCTTTCATTGGCAATAGATGGTGTCAATCCATTTGGAGAGCTGAGATCTTTTTACTCGGTGTGGCATGTTTTTGTTATCAACAATAACATTCCTCTATGGATGTCAATAAGGAGGGAGTACATAATGTTGAAAATGATTGTTCCGGGTATTTTTTGATTTAATAGTCATCTACATTAAAGTATAAATACTGTTGTAAAATGGTCATAATAATTATGTAATATTTTTGTTCATTTAACTAGGTAAGTACCAAGTTAAAGATATGAATGTATATATTGAGCCTCTTATCAACGATTTGGTGTAGTTATGGAATGTTGTCACTATGTATGATGTCTCTACACCAATAAGACAAAGACAATTTCAATTCCATGCAATGCTTGTATGGACAATACATGATGACCCATGGCTAACACATTTTTGTGGTATGTTATAGTGTTTAGATTGCGCATCATAATTATAATTATCAAAATTAACATATTTAATCCAATTATACATGATCTTGTAGGTTTTCAAACAAATAGAAAATTTGCATTTCATATTTGTGGTCCGAAGATTAAATCTCGTCATTCAAAAAGTTTAGTAAAGTAGGTGTTCAATGGGTATAGGCACTTCCTCCATAGAAATCATAAATATTGAATTACCGAAAAACATCTTTTCAATGGGAAAGAAGAGACTACATCAAAGCCATGAATAATGACACCTTGCCAATGGAAGTTGGAATATAATAAAATAAATCATAGAGGTAATGTCATTCCATCTAATGGTTTATGTTTATAATTTATAGTTTGATATTAAATGTTTTGTTTACTAATGATGCAATTGATGATCATGAAGGGCGTCAAGACATTAATGACCACCTTCCAAAGGGATTAAACAGTTATCCTAGATAATTTAGTAGGTTTTCCTACTAGGAGAAGCTGCAAATCATGCATTTATTTGATGCTATGCATATTGAAAAGAATATAAGAGAGAGATTATCGAAAATATTGGATGGAAGGCGTGACAAAGAAAAATTGTCAAATTTGTACTGACATTCAAGAATCCAATCATGCAATGGAAGATGTCATTCGATAAAATAGAAATGGAGACCAGCTTGATATAAGTTCCCTTCCTTGGTTATTATCAGAGTAGAAAATAAATTCTATAAAATAAATCATACAAAAAAAATGATTTCCCACAGGATTTGTTGCAAACATAAACAATCTCATATCAAAGAAAAGTGAATTTGGGCTAGGGATGAAAATGCATAATTGGCATACCTTCATTTATCTAATTCATGTTCTTGCGTATTTACTATATATTTGTATACTGCATGTACTTTTCATTGTATTATGTTAGAAAATAATGAAAAGATCATTTTATAATTGTTGCATTATGTTCTACCTCTATCTCTTCCACACCACTTCAACAATAGTGTCAAACAAGTTATATATGATCTTGGAAAATAGATGAGGTAAGTAGTGATATTTGTTTGATTTGTTGTATAGATATTATATTTGTGATATGTTTTACTTTTTATGTAATTTATTATATATTATTTTGTAAAGTCTCATTTATATAATAGTGTGTCTTGAATCTCTTGTAGGTGGTTGTCATCTAAATAAATTCATAAAGAATATATAAAATATTGGAAGAAAAAAATTCCTCATGTAATGTGTGAAATGAAAAAGTGTCTACCTCCAACTCCTTTCAATGCACAAGAACACTACCTCATACACCAAGTTGAGGAGATTGAATTGTGTGGACCTGTACACACTAGGTCATTGTGGATGGTTGAGAGACACTTGAAATTTTTGAAGGCTTTGGTTCAACAAAGAGCACATCCTGAGGGTTCTATGGTGGAGGGATATATGGTATACCAGACTATGGTGTACATTAATTAATATCTTCCTACTTTTGTAGAATAGATCCATGTAGATCGCATTTGGGATCCCAACCCCATTAACAAATTTTAAGGGGGGTACTTGATGGGGAAAGGTAGATTGAGGAAAGTGAGGTAATTTTAAGTTGTTATTGTAGTTAATTAATTCTTAATCTTTAATATAAGTCATTTGTAAGTCTTTATTTTTTGTACATTTGGTCGAGAGTGGGATGCACTACATTTGTATATTGCAAATAATATTGATTGGATGACGATATGGATTAAACAATTTCAGCATTCTCATCGCTCATTAACATGGGAAGGTGTGGCTTCATTGGTTAAAGAATCTCATCATAATGGAGATTTCATTGTTATGCCAATGCAAATTGATTTAGCAAATGGCTTCAGAAATAGAGAGTTACATAAAAATGTATTAATCAGCCATATGTTTATCAAATCGCGATGAAATAATTTTTACATGTTTGACATATTGCAGGTCAAACACCACAAAGTTATGTGCTACAATCGTCATAAATTTTGCATCAAAATGTTAGATTTCATGAAGAAAACTTGTGATTCTTGGATAACTGTAGTCTTTGAGCTGACTAATATTTCATCTAGAAATGGCATACATCCTCAAGACTCTCAAAATTGATACTGTGGTATTTTGGATGATATACTTGAGTGTGAATTTAATTCCTTCAAATCAGTTCTAATCATTGTCAAATGATACAGGTTATGACTGAATCAAAATGATCCTGATAGAACTATTATTGAACATGATAATGGATTTACAATGGTTAATACAAGGTCCTTTGAGCTAGTTGGATATGATCCCTATGTTCTTCCAAGCCAATGTGAGCATGTATTTTACTTAGACGTTCCAAATAAACTGAGTTGGTCATTTTTTGTTAGACATGATCCAAGAGGAATGTCAATAAAGTGTAATTTGGCCAAAGAAAAAGATACCAAAGAAGTAGAAGATGATGTAGATGATGATCATGATCGACAGTTAGTCGATGATGTTCCTGATGGAAATGTTCACGAAGAAGAAAACCTAAATGATGATGTTTGTGATCATCATCATCATCATCATCATCATGAGTTCAATGAAGAAGAAGATTAATGACATGAATTAAATGTATGAGGTATGCAATATCCTTAATTTAATATGTCATTGAATGAAATCCTTAATTGAATGAAATATTGACATGGAAATCCTTAATTGAATGATATATTGACTCAGTGTTATATTTTAGCCAAATTCATTTTGATTTTATTTTAAAATAATCATAATAAAAAATTTTAAGAATCCTTTTAGCTCCCAAAACAATTTCCTAAAACAATTAAGATTGACAAAATATGTTAAAGTTAAAAATAACCATGGAATGCTTATCACCTAAAGGAACAAGATTTTTTGTGTTGAAAAGACTTAAAATTATTAAATGATTTTTGTGAAAAGATGTTTTTCACCTTCTGCTCTAGGTGCATACACCCTCTTAATGCATTCATCCTACCATGTCAACACTTTCATGTCATTTAATAGCATAGCAATGCACACTTTCATGTCATTTAATAGCATAGCTTATGAAGATACATATTTGATTTATGATACACGTGTTTCTATTATTACTCATATATTTCATGTATTTATTGTTTATCAAATTACAAATATAATGCTTATGATGTGAAATTATTGGTGTTGATTCCATGTATAAATGTTGTGTGATTCTATCACCTTTGGTGGAAACAGGTAATTGACTACAGAGTCAACGCTATTGTTGAGGATCTTCCATAGTATAAATAAAGGTAAGAAATGAAATAATATAAAATGATTATGATGATTGCATACTATTAATATTGTCTATTATGTAATTTTTAGCATATGTATCATGTAATTTTTAGCTAACATACGATAAATGAATTACATATGCAGGAACGTAAACCGTATTGACGAGGATCCTGCACAGTCTCATGGATCGAAAAGTATAATTCAATACACCCTATAGAAACCATATATTATTTACTCACTTTATCTTTACACCCATCTTGGAGTGGTTTAATAATAAGGTAGGTGATGTAGAGGCAAGGGGTCAAAGGTCAACTAACCCTGCAAATGTATTATGAAAGGGATACTTTACAAGGTTTTCCCACAAAATCCAATGCACCTAATGCTCCAAAGTAGCCAAAATGATTAACTAAACCTTCCCACTTCCAAACCTACCAACCTTGATGTAATTTTCCCATAAGCCAACACTACACCCACTGCCCTATATCACTATCCCATTCTTCAATCCCTCCAAATTAGATTGTTTCTTTGCCCCAAATTTTAACTCTTACAGTTATTAATCTCATCACATCCATATACACCTCCAGCACCCTACACAAGGTGACACAACTCCACAAACACAATACATCAACACTGCTAATTATCAACACTTGAGGTCCCAGTTAGGCTTATTCAAATTTTAATTCCACTCATATCTCTCTCATTACCAACTATATCTCTCATTTGATGGACTGCAGGTATCACCAAATAGGTATTTGTCAGATGTGTCTTCCTCAAGTGAGGAAAATGTGAGAATAGAAGATGAAAGTATCTCTTCTAGTAGGTCTAAAATAGGGAGATCAACTAGAGGTCAAAAGATTAGACTAAAGTAGGTCTTCTAATAGGTCTATTGGTTTCATTTTGCTAACATTTTTATATTTAATCTTTTTCACAAGGGGGCAGAGATCCATCACATAGCACATGCAGGGATGTAGAGCCCAGCCCTTTTTCGCACAGGTAAAAGTCATTGTAATTGTACAAATTAGATAGAAGAAAAATTTTATATTATTATGTTCTTTTCTTAAGGGGTTTGCACTAATTTTGATAATGTTACTAATATTATTGTCACAAACAGATGTTTAGAGAAAGGGTAAAGCACCTACGATACCTCATGATATATGTATAGAGGTGGATTGGACAGTATGATTGCAGGAGGGGATCGCAATGTCCCCAAATCTTTCCAGGGAAATAGAAAAGGTTATTAGAAGAATTAATAAAGAAGTTATTTCTTTTGCATTTGTATGGCCTCAAACTCCTACGATAAAAGTGAGGGTGAACGAATTGATGGAGATAGCAGAAAACTTGCAAGTAAGCATTAATAAAATCTTTAATTATAACAAAAGTTCAATAATTATCTATATTTTATACTCTTATATGTCATGAACTAAAATATTTACGTGTTATTATTACAAAATTATTTGTGCCCTCATCAACCTGCAGTTGAATTTGATCAGGGCATTACAGGTAGTTCAGGTAAAATAATTTTAGTGGGAAAGGATGAAATTATTAATGTGTTTTTTCACCATTTTATAAATGTATGCAATTATTAATGTGTTTAAAACAATCAAGATCTTGGAAAAAATATTCCTTTGGGTTAGCATTAGCAAAAACATTCTAAAGTAAATTTTTTATATTCGCCACTCTTTTTTGGAAAATATTTAATGTTTTGTATATTGAATGTATTATTCTTCAGGTCCTGTGGATACTCCAGTGTAAATGCCTCCTCCTTCAAGGTCAAACCCTGATGTATTAACGACTACAATGTCATCAACGTGTAGCATGTAGACAGCCACTCCTAAACAGGCTAGATTTGGTAGATCCCTCTTATTCTCTCTTCTATTATGTGTTTATTTCTCTTCAAGTCTTCTTTCTTGGGGGCATTTCATAGTGGATTGATTTTCTGTTGCAAGAGATGCATCTCATTGGGATCCTACTGCTAATGAAAATATACTATCATTTCATGTTTCTTCCCATGTTACTAGTACGGGATTGTTCAAGGTCACTTTGGTGTTCAGTGAGGAATAAATGCTTCCTTTAAAAATACAGAAGGTTCTAGGTACTTTAAATTATTATTTTATATAGTCTAATTTTAATTTACTTATTGATAATTCATTTTTGGACTAATGATGCCATGATTATTTTGTAGGAAACAACATTTTTTATAAAAAAATATGAATGAGCTTACATTACAGATATTTGGTCCCACCATACATAAAAGGTGGAACTTCATATATGAACTAACCCTATTCGACTATTTTCATTTCATATCATTGCTAGAATAGTTTTCCTTTCATCCATTTCTTGAAGTATATTAAATGTAGCTTTAGTTCATTTTAGTACTAACAAGTTTTTTTTTCTTAAAAGGTGGAATGACTAGAAAAAAAAGCGAAAAGATGAGCTCATAGAACATTTAGTTGAGCTCATAGAGCATTTGGTTGAGCTCTTTGGAGATAATTTTTTTGAAAAAGAAAAGGTCCTTGAGAAAGTTGGCCAATATCTCAAGTATTTGAGGGACCAGTACAGAACACATTTAGAGAATAATCAAAAGTACGAGAGTCCCCCCATGATTCTAGAGTTGGAATGGAGGGACCTCATTTTGGACGAGATGGAGAAAATTGATAAGAAAAATGTAAATATGCCACCAGACACCAGAAGAAGGTATGTGATACTATTAAGAATGTAATAATGTACTACTTACTGATCTTTATATTTATATAATCTACTTGATATTTCAAACTTTTCATAGACTGATGGAAACATCAAAGGAAACTAAGGCCAGACTAGAAAAGCAGAGACAACATAAACTCGGCTCTGCTGGTTATATGAAACTTTCTGCATGAATTGTAAGTAACATTAAATCAAATATCAAATCGAAATACTTATAAATTGTAAACAATTTTGTTTGATCTAAGAATACAAGAAAAATTCATGATATTAAGAAAACATGTAGGGCTCTAAATTCAATGTGGCACCCATGAAAGATGAAAAAATAATTTCCTTCCACCATGGCTATGTAGTCATGGTTTAATGCCTACGAGAATCAAGTAGCCACACATGAGATTCTAGTGCATCGGTCACACATGTAAATAGGCCAAATGAAAATTATTTCAAATTGAATACTTGAGAAATAATCTATTAATTTAATGTTAATTACCAACTTAAAATGAATATTTTTATTTTAAATAAGAAATCAATAATAACAATGTGCATGACATTGCAATGTAGCTTGCTAATCCTGGAACAGAACCTGTACATGATGAAGGTCCCATTGTGCATCTGATTGGTCAAGGTATTCATTTTCTATTCCATTTTTTTATGTAATTATTGATACAATTAAATATCTTAAATTGAAATTGTTGTAACCTTTTTTGTTTATATTTTAGAGCATGTAGACCGTGGTGACCAAGTGGAGCATGATCTGGGTAGGCAGCATCAGGAATGTGTTGTTCCTCCATTAGGTAAAGAGGACCATTGTTATTCCTGTAAACAAATTTAATTGAAATTGGTGTATTGATTAATATAATTAAACTTCATATTTCAACTCCAGAGGATTTAGAGGGTGTTCACCATGTTGAGGCTGAGGCTAGACAACATGATACAGTAGATCATGTTTCCCCGTCAGGTAAATAAAATCCTTGTTATGTTATTTTAATTAATGAAATACTTGTAACAATAATAAAAAAATGTCTTGAATTTAACCCATATCTTTGTATTGCAGAGGACCCCCCCTTCGCATCATCTTCCTCATCGTGAGTACAGGAAGAGGCATACACTGAGATCAGTAGCAGAAGAGGGAGGAAGGGATGTAGAATTCGATGTTCCACTTAGTCTTTTCTCCAAAAAAAAATGAATGTAATCTACCTTATTTGATAATGACCAAATTTTATATTTTATTAATAGATGAATGTTATATTTTATTAATGGATGAATGAATGAATTTTATATTTTATCAATGGATAAAAGAATGAATGAATGTTAGATGTTAATAGGGAATTTAGAGTTATGTTAGGGGGGAGGGGCCAAATGTGATTTCACCTTCACATGGTTGGCCATGTTAAGTAGATAATATTAAACTATTCTCGAAAAAAAGAGAAGCTCAAACTTGTTTCAAGGACAGGCGGCAGACAATATAGTCAATCAAAGCTTGCTAAGAGTATGAAGAATCATCCTTAGACACCTAGGTCAAACATTGGTAATACTCTAAATTTTAAATCTCACTTCTTGAAATGGTTCACTTGATATTGGGGGTTCTAGTTATTGAGAATCATATGGCCTATAGTCTGACATGTTCTGCTGCTTCCTTTAGATCCTAAATGATTTTTTTTTGTATTGAAGAAGGTTTGAATTCATCACCATCCAGATGCTTACAACATGACAAATTATAATTACACCAATTTCCTTTTGGATAGATTCTAAATGATGTTTAACTATTCGTATTCCTGATGCTATTGATTTTTTTTTTTCCTTAGGTTCTCCTTCTAGTAATGTGCATACTTTGGTCAGTACTTGTCACTATGAATTTTTTCTTGGTGAAGTATTCTCTGAGATAAGAATTTTGAAACTGTTGGTTTCTTATCAAATTTAAAGCTCTATTTGAGGATTTTCTCATTCATTTATTTGATTTTGAGAGAAAAATGATTGTTGCATACAACCACGATTATTGACAAAGAAATTCATTAGTTTGATCAAGAAGGCAGATGATGGTGTGCTCGATCTCAACAAAGTTGCAGATACTTTGGATGTAAGGATTTTGATAAAAAATAAAATATATCTATGTTTGCAAGATCTATTATTTATTATAATTTTTATTCTTAGATTATCTAGTGCTTTGAACACCCATTTTTTATATCAAACCGTGATGATGAATGTTGTGTTCATTGTTCTTGTTTTCAGGTGCAAAAAAGAAGAATATATGACATCACAAATGTTCCTGATGGAATTGGACTTATTGAGAAAAAAGATGAAAAATAGAATACGATGGAAGTAAGTCTTGTTATTTCCTTCTTAATGGTATACTATTCGTTAAACATTGGAGTTATTGTCCCACTTAGATGTCTTCAAATTCTTATGTCAGGGGCCTTGGTGTTTCAAGACCTAGAGATATTAATGATGAACTCACATCTCTTAAGGTATTTTGTTTCTTTGTAAAGGATTTGTTTTCATTCAAATATAATTTATCTTTTTATTCTTATTAATATCATGGAATTGTGGACTATAGTGCCTTGATTTGAAAAGTCAACATCTAGTTTCAGTTTTATATTTCTTTAGTGTGATTTTATTGATTGATTTACGGTATCTCTCGCAAGAGCTTATAGTTTGTAGAAAAAAATCCTTTGTTGAATATTCCTTCAGTGAGAATTCATAATTGCTAATTTTTCAATTTAAATTTTTTGTCCTAGAAGAACACTCCAATTTGTGGCTTCCATCATATAAGAGTAAAAAATATAAGAAAATTTTGACCAATCTTTGTGGTATTCAGAAAGAGAAGTCCACTACTGGATGGCCACAATTGAATTGTATGTTATTATTTCAGAGAAGATTACACCACTCTTTAAGAAAGTCACATGACTTGTGACTTTTTTACATAAAGCCACATGAGTTGTGACTTTTTTAAATTTTCATTTCACTTTTCACCTTCAATTAAAAAACAAGTGGGATTGAGCATGTTACAAACTATGATTCTCTTTTCATAATAGACTCTAAGGCAGTTGAAACCGTTTGAGTGGATGAAGTTGATGTTGATGTAATGTCCCCTATTGGGACCTTAATTGATTTATCCTAAATTTCTCAATTAGGGTTTGGATTGTAATGTTATTTGATAGGATCAATAATTTATCTCATTATATTTAAGTTATCTTTAATGTTCATGTCCAACCTTTTTACTATTCTAGCTTAAGAAAGAAGGATTAGATGTTAACCAAGTTTCCTAGATACTAATATCAATGGATTCCCTCAAAGTTTATAGGTCCAAGTCCATATCACGAAGGCTTACAAAATGTTGACCCCTACCCTATCTTGGGACAAAGATCCATTGCTTGGATTTATACAAGCCCCTCCTTGGTAAAATTACATCTTTTCTCTCATATTAGAATGGTAATAGGACTGAGTGTATAAAAATATATAAATTTATGATTCTAATATCATTATGATTAACATAATATTTATTAGATAATTCTTATAGTTCATATATATTAGATCTTTTTGGCATTTGTTCAAATCGTTTGATCTTTCAATTATTTAGTTCATTTATATACTTCTAATATGTAATTTAAAATATAATTAGAAACAAGACCATGACCTCAAAGGAATCTATATGAATTATAATTCAAAATATAATGTTGCAGTTAGTCTTACTGAATTTAACTATGCTCTAAGAGATCAATAAGACAAGACGAAGTTTAACAACCAATCCTTCAACTAATATTCAAACTGGAAATTATTTTTAAACTATAATAACATAAGATCACACAATGAGGAAATCTAATAAAATAGATTCATCCAAGAGACTAATCAAATTATTGAAGAAATAGATTCATCAGAAATACAATAACACTTGAGCCTTTAATTGAAAACAAAATAAGGAAATTGACTGCTTTGTATTAATATGAGAAATTGCTTACAAAACATAATCCTTCCATTTCATAATCACTTCCAAAAAAGAGTTTCATATTGTATTACTATAATGTATTGTATCCTCTTTAATATATCAAAGATCCTCTATATATAGATGAGGGTTTAGTTTCAAAATGAAAGGTTACAACCTTTCACAAAACTAAACTAAACTAAACTAAACTAATTGAACTAATTGGAACTAAACATAAATGTTTGAAACATAGAACATAAAGAAACAAAAATCAATCTATTGACACTCAATTTTCCAAATTGATTGTTTTAATTTCTCCCAAAATTTTCTTATAAATAATTTTACTCTGTGAATAGTTACTGCAGATATTTGTGTTATCTCTATAGAATATTTTTTTTGTCATTAGTTTAGACAAAGTCATATGAGTCAAAAGATTCAATCGGTGAAAAGAAGAAAAGAATATATGAGCAGTCGATAATGTACACCGAGCAAGGCAGTGAAGTTGGTAAAGTGCACAAGACACTAAACTAAGAGCACATAGTTTACCAAAAAATGAGCACACAGACAGTACACCGAGTTGATAATTATCGAGTACAGAAATGCAAGTTAACCAAGTGAAGAGAAGTTACTCTACTGAGTTACATAATGGATTGTAAAGTGATAAGGATGCATTTAATACATTGTTACAGTATTAATTGTGATTCTAGATTACACAAAGATGATTTTGTTACACAATCAAAGATTGGAATAATTCAAAGAGAAGATCTGAGGAGCAAATTAAGCGGTTAATCAAAGATTTCTATTTCTAAGAAAAACTCCAAGTAGCGAGGTAAAAGTGACATAGTCACCGAGCAGAAAAGCAGATCTAACGGTTGAAATAATTTTTTAGTGACCTAACGCATAACATTAAGAGGAAATAAATATTATACTTAAATGATTATTTATAGAACAAAAGTGTGAGATAGAGACGACAGAGGAGAAAGAGACAGAGTATAGAGAAGGTCATGATTGAAGAATATAAATCAGAGAAGAGTGCATCGAGCTAATATCTTGCTACAGCAGAGCAAATCTGAGCAGTGTTACAGATTGTAATTAAGGTAACATAGTATTTTAGAGCACATAGAGTCTGATCAACTTTTGTAATTAATGCAACATAATAGACATTAAATTTGTTAATACTATTGTATCGAGAGCTAGAAATTCCAATACTGGGTAGATCTTAACCAATCTGATATTTTTAAAACCTTTAATAGGGTACATCTCTAAGTGTAGAGTTTTTAAAATCCTCTAACCAGGTAGACCTACCAAGTCTTTGTATACTCTTAACTGGGTAAGCTATCAAAATGGCTGAACTATGTAAGCTCTAACCAAGCACCCTTTATACTGCAGTAAGTGAAGGTTGTGGGTGTCATTCCCACCATAGTTTTGTCCTCTAACCAAGGATTTCTGCGTAAACAAAATCATGGATTTATGAGCTCATTTACTTGAATGGTTTTATGTTATGTTTTATGTTTTATTTCAAGTTATTGAATTTGGTAAACAGCAGCACTAGTATACAATTTAAGTTATAAAAAATTTTGTGGTACTGATTCACCCCTCCCCTCTTAGTCCCAACTTTCCATAGTCATTCCAACAATTGGTATCAGAGATTTTACTCTTGAGTTATAGGGTTTGACCACCTAAGAGTTAAAGATACAAGTCATGGAAATTTTTAGGTAATTCAAAAGAATTGATGGTCTTGAATCTGAGTTGGAAGGTGCAAAGAGAGTTATTCATTGATCTGAAGAAGAAACTTGAGAAATCTATAAGGGTTAGACTAAAATTTTATGAACTAAAGGTTACACAAGAACAACTTGATACATTTGAAACAACATCTGAAGCCAGTGTTACTGATTAATCTGAAACAACTATAAAAGAACTACTAGAAAAGAATGATACACTTGTTGGCTCCTTTTTATGTTGTAATAAAATGACAACAACCTTTTCCTTTTATGGCTATTTTTATAGAGGATCCACCTCCAAATATATGCTCATGCAAGAAAAGGACCAACTAACAAGCACTCTCTTAATACTTCTACACTTTAGGCCCTGCTACACCAAGGGGGGACACCCTGCAATACCTTCTGATACATCTTATAAGGTACTATCCAGCAGTAATCTCACAATGACTCAACATGATTGGGAGATACTAGGTAATTGGGTAATTACCAATTGAACATCAATCATGAAATGAAGTGTAAGATAGAAAATTATTACAAACTGATACAAAAGTAGACTAAATGGATTTTAAAATGTTTTCTTATAGGAGCATACAGCCAATTATGCAACTAGATATGTAGTAAAACAAAACTTATCAGCTTTAGATCAATGCTTTATCCATTGGGCTATATACTGACTCAGATACAATATGCTAAAATTAATGTTCACCCAAGACATCAAATCATAATACAATCATCCCAAAACCCCTACTACTAATAGAATCCTTGCAATATGTCAGATGAATCTATGCATAAATCAGAGCCTAATTTAATCTGATCCTAGATCAAAACTCTCAAATAAGTATATAAACACAGATAAAACTATGCTAATGAATTGGAAAATCCATAACTCATATGACACATAACACAGGAGAGATTGGAATCTGGATCTTTGTGTCAAGTTCAGAAAAATCTTATTTTAGTATACAAAAGGCACTCAAAAATAACTTCTGCAATAACCTGCAAAAGATCTCTCAACATTATTTCTGACTTCTTACACTATCTAGTACAAATTATGCTATTATTCCCCTCTTGACTGAAAACCTTTACAATATGTTTTTCAAATAAAATTTTCAGCCCCCTTCCAATGATCTTGGAAATCCTTTTATAGATTAGGATTGCAACAAGCTTTGAATCAATTGGAATAAGGACAAAATTAATGACTCACTAAAAATAAAAAATAGCTAATGGAGTGATAACCATTCTTGTTACAATAGATATTCAACCAATTTTGTCTTTTGACCACTTTGTACTTGCGACTGCTTCAAATTTGCTCGGTGTGAGCCATTTGGAATCTATTGTCTCTGATGTTGGTGATGTATGATCTTTACTCTCAACTATATCAACCAACTTGTTGGGCTTCTTCATCCACCTGCATGTTGTCACCTTCACCTAGATCAACAATTGTGTACTTGTCTTTCCAAGAAGTGTACACCTCATCACTTGGCCAGTTTAAATTGAGAACCTCATCTTTTCTATTATTAATTTCCTTCCAGGTGGTATAGGCCTTCTCAATATCATCTGACCAAAATGCAAAAAATGATCTGGCTTTGCCAACTATCTCAACTGTTTCAACAAATAGCAATGTGCTTTCCAAGTTTATTATGCTATTGGTCCTTGTTGCCAAAGCTTCATTCATTTGTCGATGTCATAGCACCTCATCCTTGATATTTCCATTTTTCCTGAAGAGATTTGGAAACATCGCATAATGTTCCTTTGAATATTCCCTTTTCAGGGCCATTACCTTTCTAATGACGATGCTCCTCCTTATGTCCATGTCCATGAGTAGTTTCACACATTTATGAGTGCCAGTCAAGAATATGTCAACATCATTCTCCTTTTTGCAAGTGCTATGGAAGAATTTCAACTCTCCTCCCTTTCATTTCCACTTATCCACCAGCTGGTCTAATTTTTCCTTGTCTGCATCATACTCATTTATCATACTAACAATTTTCCTACCCTGTGAATATATGGAAGTAGGCACCAATTCATGTGTACAATGCATTAGAGTGCTATGTATCTTATCTACATATTTTTTCTTCACCCATGCCTCTGCTTCTCTGAAGGCTGCAAATTGCTCAACTCACTCTTTCTTTTGCCTTTCCAGCTCTACTCTCTCAGTAATCAATCTGGACTTTTCTTTCTCAACCTCCTCTAATGTAGTAAAATTTGATGGTGCATGGGAAGGAGGATAAGTGATAATGGGGATTGATGAGGATGGCTGGTGAGGGTCTTGTGTAATCCTCTTTTGTGGCACAACTTGGGCTGCTTTCTTTCCCTCTAGGAAAGCAATCCTATCATCCTTTTGCAAATATTTGACCCTCTCATCATTGTAAGCTTTCAGAACAACTTCATACTTATGGGTTAGGCTTTTGAAAGAATCTTCTTATTTCTTAGCTACCTTCAAATTCAACTTGGCAGTTTGAAAAGTAAGGTTAGCCACTTCTACCCCTGAAGTATCTGACACTCTTTTGATTAAGAGGCTTCCTGCACATTAGCCTACTCATCTTCATTTATTCTCCTTTTATCTTTCCTCTTTAAGGACCATATTTCCAGTCCCGCATGATCCTCACTGAACTGGGCACCAATGGATGTCCCACCAGTGTGCATTGGTTTAGCTTCCTTTCTTACAGCATCAAATACAATTGCATCAACTAAATCCCACTGGGGTAATATAAGGACTCCTTTCTTCTTTACCAATTCCCTACCCTCTTTAGGGGTTATCTTGTCAAATTTAGCCATCATCTCTTGCTTGATCTCCATTTCAATGTTTTCCTTGCTCTGGTTTGGCTAAGATTCTTGCAATTTGTGACATTTATCATTGAACTCATCAATATGCATTCTCCATAAGAATTGAATAAAGGCCCTAGCCTTAACAAAATTTTCATTAGACAGAAATTCTTCACTGGCCTGTTTGGTTACAGGGTCCAGCTCCTTTCCTTTAAACTCTGCTACTATAAGATCCAGAGATGTATGCCTAGGTTCCTCTGGCACTCCTTGTAGCTCTTGGGCTGTGATAAAAATTTGCTCTGTACTTCCCATTTGGACCAATTTTTTTGTAATATCTTGGTCATCCATTTTTAGAGGGGACTAAGAATAGGAGTATACCGCACTTTCTTTTTCTTTTCCTTCCATCTTCTGCCTCTTTGGAGATGGCATTGTTTGATTACTAGTATTTGTTGGTCTCTTTCCCTTTTGATCAGAATTTTTATCAATCTTGGGCATAATTGTATTGTACCCTCTTCTTTTATAGACCACATAATTCCCAGGTGGAACTACCCTTCCCTGTGTAACTTTTCTCGAAATAGCCTTAGCTTTTTCTGGCTCAGTTTCCATTACTTTATTCTTCTTCTAGTTAAGAGTCTACATTATGTCTTCAAACATTGTCATCAAAGACTCAATCTTTTTTGCCCAGGGCAAAAATACCTTTAAAGGATCATAGGATCTATCAAAATTGTGAACAAAATCCAGATATTTCTTATATACCAACCATTTCTCTTTCCTAACTTCTTGGTCATTCAGATCAAAAACATTTCTTATGATGTCCTCTAGGAAGTTGAATTGGTGGTCAAGTGTCAGGAACTTAGTCCTTTTCCTGAACATATTCATAATAAAACCTTCATTGTCTACACATCTTGACACAGATGTTGCTAGATGGTATGGCTCAAAATAATTGTCAAAATGTGTCCATCCTCCCTTTGTAATAATGAAGTGATGGGCTCTGGTGAGGGTAGGGAAAAGACTTCCCTTCATCTTGCCTATCAAGTCTTCTTGCAATCCACCCATTTGCCTCAAAATTTCTTCTATCCCAATCTTCAATGGCACTCTATAAGGCATAACATTAGGGGTTCCCCTGAGTCCATAAACTTTGATGACTCTAGAGACAGGGTACAAGATGAGATCTCCCAAATTGTGAACAATTTTTAATTATGGGGCATACTCCATAGGTCTTAGTAATTGTATAGTCAGAAAATGGAAGCACTTCCATGGTAGACTGGTTTATCCTTCTGAGTAAGTGGTTTTGGGTCATGTCAAGCACCTTGAATGGGTTCCTGATTTAGACCTGGCTTTCCCCCTGTTCTACCCCATTTTCCACCTCTCCAGCCAATTTTTGGCATTCGGGACTGCAGATTTGAGATCTTTGACCTCAGGGTCAAGGTCAACCTTTTAGGTCTATGTTGACCTTGACCCTGACCTAGGTCAAGGTCAACCTCACCCCTAACCTAGGTCAAGGTCAACTTTGACCTTGACCCAGGGTCCAGATTTCAAGATCTCACAGTTTCCAAATGTCAGTCTTTGAAAAAGTTAATTCCCGCTTCTGGGTCAGTTGTTTTGGGTTCCAAAGCGATGATTCCTAAATTATATTTAATATAGGTCCTTTCCTAGGGTTAAAGGCTTTAATGGGAATTTAATTCTCCTATGTTGGCCTCCTTAGAAGATTATGCCCTAATTTCATATAAAAGGAAGTTTTTATCCTCTCATTTTCTCTAAGTCCTCTATCCAAGCCTAAGCATCATTGAGCAATTTAGAAGCATTATCAAGTGAAGTTAAAGCAAGGTAAGGATTCATATTTGAAGAAATCATCTATCCATCATCAAGCATTCAAGCATTCATCAAAGAGATCCATGGGAGGCCATTGAAGGATTCAAGCTACATAGTGCCCTTTTTGGTGATCTCTCCATCCACCTTCTTCCAAGCCTCTTCATACTCAAGAAACAATTCAAGATTTTGTGTTGGAGATCTACAAACAATTTATTGAAGACATCCTACATTCTAGATCCATTTGTGCATACATACTTGTGGATTCAAGGATTCAAATCCTCCACAAGGACTTTTACATGAGCAAGGTGAATTGTTTCATTTACTTTGTTTACTTCTAAAATTTTGATTATATATTTGACGTTAATTCCAAAACCAGGGTTTGACCAAGGCAAACCCCTCCCCCCCTACAAACAAATATATTTTTCTTGTAGATACAGGTTCAGAACTGTGGATTTGAACTCAGATTTGGATACCCTTTTCAGCGAACTATCGGGATCTGAAAATAGATTTTTTGTCGAGGTAGCACAGGAAAGGGTCAAGATTATTGGGTCAAGGGTGAAATTTGTGGGTCAAGGTCAACCTTTTTCATAAGATGGTGTCAGATCAGAAAAATATTTTTGGGTTTTGTTTGTCTTTGCATTTCTGTTCCGGATCATACTTCAAATTTTCCAAAAACAGAGTACAAACCTTAGAAAACAAAATTCTTCAAATCTGAAATTCTTTAAGGTTGGTACTTCCTCTCATCCTTTTGAATTACTGCAATATATTATATCTCCTTAATCGTAAAATAGAATTTAAGATCTTCTTCCTTACTCTCATTTCCAAATGGTTGATTCATTTGTGCATTGATCCTTCTTTTGGGTTAATCAATTTGGATATCTCATTTGTGCATTTGGGGATAAAAGAGGAACATCTTATCTTCCTTCCCCCTATATGCTTAATCACATTACAAAAATATACACAAAATTATAATTAAATGTAAAGGTTAAAGAAATAGAACACATTTCAAACCTAATCAAACATACAAAATATCCAACACCAAATTTTCTTCCTTTACATTTTGGTGAACCCGTGATAGACAACTCTTTCTTTTTGGTTAGTTCATAAATCAAAATCTTGTGTTAGTTAATTTGCATTTCATTGGTGTATGAGCTTTACCACTTCTAGTCCTACTTATAGTATCTCGGTTAGAATAATTCATAGACTTATGGGTTCCTTTGATCCCGAGTCTTCCTCTCCTTTCCTTAGGATCCCAAATGATAATTTGACAACTCATGATTCCAATCCTTCTATGGATCATAACTGTTCTCACTTATCTCATGATGAGGATGATGTTTTAAGATTTCCTCCTAAACAAGTGCAAAAACTCTCAACCGAACTTGATAAAATGGGAAATTGGCTTATCCAAGAAAACAATAATCAAGATTCTATCCAAGCTATAGAGGCTATTAAGAAATTCCTCCATGATAATCATCAAGGTGTTAAATTCTTGTGTGGTCTTACTCATCTTGTGCATTTGAATGTTAAGCCTTTAGCTCAAGAGGATTAAGAGTTAGGATATACACCTCTTATCACTAGTCAAGGACCTTCTTCCATTCCTAGCATTCCTACGTATACTCCTCCTTTGATGACTACATCTCTCCCAATTGCATCTATTCATGTGAGTGCTCCACCGGTATCTCTACCTACCTCACAACCTTCATATCTTAGTGTGCCTTTTACTTATTCTAATCCCCTTCCAACTATGGTTCCTAATGTTCCACCAGTTGTGTCTTCTATTCCTTCTACTTCCTACACTTTTCCTAGTGTTCCTAACATTTCTATGCCACTTTTTTCCTCTAATGATTCCACAATTATTAGTTTGTCTCAAACTGTGTCATCTTTACAACAAAAAATTGCATCCTTAACCCAATCCAAGTTTAGCATTCCTACATGTGACATGGGTATTCCTTTATCCTTAGACATCATCCATGCTATTGTCCCTAAACAAGATGATATGCCTCATCTCGAGAATTACAATGGTAAAGGCGATCCTGTCACTCAGGTTAAAACATTTCAAATCCTTTGTAGTGATTATGCTCATGACCATAGGATTTTAGCTAAATTGTTTGCTAGAACTTTTCATGATAAGGCTTTGCAATGGTATTGTTCTTTACCTCCTTATTCAATTGAATCTTTTCCTAAACTTGCTAATTCCTTTATCCAACAATTTCAAAATAACATTGGTCCACAAGTTTCCTTAACTAATTTAATGCATTGTAAACAAAACATTAAGGAAATTTTGACTAATTTCATTGGTAGATTTAAGCATTTGTATGCTCAAATTTCTTATCATGTTCCTGATATTGATATTCAACACATGTTTATTTCAAATTTACAAAAGGATATTAGAGATAATATTCTTCTTACTGAATTACCTCTTTTCAACAACTTTGTGCAGTGCTTCACCATTATCAGTTACAAGTGAGTCAATTTGAGAGAAACACTCTAATGTCTCCTATTCCAGTTGATAAGAATGACACTGCTCCTAATCCTAATAAGTTTCAGAAACCTATCAATTATGTCAAGATTAATAAATAGATGAATGCAGTTGTTGATCAAGTTGTTGTTACATCCAATAATGCCACTTCTGCATCCATTGATTTTTGTATGAATCGTACGTTTACTCCTCTCTCTGAAAATTTGCATTCTATAATGAGTAGGTTGTTAAGTGCTAATATGATTACCTTGCCTCCTATTTGACCTCTTCTCCCTACCATGATAGCATCCAAATCCTTCAATTCTAAATCTTTTTGTCAATACCATCGCCAGAATGGCCATGATACTAAAAAATGTTATTCTCTAAAGCATAAAATTCAATATTTAACTGATTCTATGGATTTGTCTATTGATAATTTTGATGGTAGTGGAAATAAATTTGTTTCTCCTCCTAATCAAAACCTTCAAATCTATAAGAATATTTTACCTACACATGATACTAATACCATAGCTCAACCATCTTCTGTGGATATTTTTTATGATTCAAAGATGGATGATCTTAATCACATTGTTAATCATGTGGAGTGTGTTATTTCATATCAACCTACTATTCAAGATTCTTCACCTCTACTTCAACTTCCAGTTCCACCTAAACCTCAAAAACAAACTAAGGATAAGCGACCTAGGGAACTTTTAATTACCTTTGATGATTCTGAAATGATTAAAGCTCCTGATGGTCCCCTTTATATCTATGCTAGGATTGCTAATATACCTACTCGTGGTTGTCTTGTTGATCCCACATCTTTAATAAATGTCACTACTGAGGAAAATATTTTTATGAAAAACTTACAATGTGATTGCTATGATCCATCTGATACATGGATCCAAACTTGTAATGGTTTTCTTTATCCTACACTTGGTTCTATCAACTTACCTATTGAACTTTGTGGTAAAGTTGTAGACACTACCTTCTTTGTTATTCCTACTTCTGATCAATTTCAAATCAAATTTGGTTTACCTTGGATAACTGTTATGCATGCTATCTCTTCTCCTATTCATAAATGTCTTAATTTCATTCATAATGGAGAAGTCAAAATGATTAATCATAGTTTGTACCAACCTTCTAGGCCTAGGGATTGTGCTAATCTTGATTTCTTTTGGCCTTCATTACCTAATTCATGTCCTCCTCACCCTGATCATCTCTTTCGCTCATACCAAGCTTACAAACATTGCAAAATTGTTGAGTTAAGCATGCCTCAAATAGATCTTAACCATGGTCTTTTGCCTATTCCCTACATACCTCCTTTAGCCATTACTTCTAATTCTAATAATCAAACTTCTACTGTTTCATTACAACCCATTGAGAGTCCTCCTATAGAACCTGTGAAGGAACCTATGGTCATTCCTCCTAGTTCTCAAAATGTGTTAAACAAATCAAAATGCAACAAATCTGCTAATGAACGTCGTAAGAAGCGTAGAGCTAATACTAGGGCCTGTGCTTCTCTTCTTCAAAACTCTTTACCTACTTTTGACCAACCTATGCCTGATGTGTCGAAAGAAGTCAATATTCATAATGATGTTAAGATGAATGAGTATGATGATCCTATTTGCATCTTAGATCCCATTTCAATTCATCTTGATGAGGAAGACACTCTTGATGATCCTATTGATCTTAGTGATGAATATGAGACCATTGATCTTGATATTTATTTACCTCATATGCTTTCAAATCAATTAAAAATTAGTATCGAGCAACGCAATTCTCAAGAGGATCCTTGTTTGGAACTAGCTATCATTCCTGTTGTATTGGATATAGTCCCTCTTGTGAGTTTCCCACCTACCCTAACTGATATAAACCAAGATAGGGAGAGTAGGCGATGTGCCTGATTATCCTATCCTTCATGGTAGCCCTTTTTGTGTTTGCATGTTGTATTATGCTTCTCCTGTAATGTGTTTGCTAAATGTTTGTTAGATTCTTTTATACGACCCTTGTTACTTTGTTGGTGCAAGGTGATAAAAGACTCAAAACCTATTGTACAATTCCTCTATATGTATCTTTATTCTTCTATATGGTGTTCTTATGTTATGTTTTACTTGTGCTATTGTTCATAAATGTTTCCCTTGTATAGTCTGCTAGGATCTACAATATGGTAGCACTGATTCTTTTTCGTCTCCAGGTTGTGGTCCGAAAAGATTCTTCTTCGTAACTCTTAAGTTTTCTTTCCTCCATTGTGATTGTAGTTCTACTTTCTTTGGGGAATGATGTCAATTCATTTTCAATAATATCATATTTATATGTACATGTTATCTTATGATCATACTAACCCCACAGTAGGTAGATCCCTTATGTGTTCTTGTGTATGTTTATGTTTTATTTCCCTTGATTTTTCTTCGTTTGGGTGCATCTCGTAGTGGAAACGTAATCCGTAGAGTCGTTTATGTTTCCGTTAAAGAAATTTCTCCTGTTAAAGTGTTAGAAATGACTTTAATGTGGGGGCATACGCTCTACTCACTTTTTTCACACACACACATGTTCAAAATATTTTCAAAAACTTAAAAAAAAATTCCCTTTATGGATTAAAAACTAATCCTTCAAGCATGGACATTTTACTTTTTTTTTAGGATCTCTTGATCCCTCCAGTTTAAATTTACACATATCTCTTGATCCCTCTAGTTTTTCAATGTTTTGATCCCTTAAGGTTGGAAGGTGTCCTTAAGAATGGATCTCCCTGCACTAATAGATTTGACCCTAAATTGCGACCAAACTTTTCGACCAACTTGCAAAATTGGTTTGTTTGGTCGCAATATAAAAGTTAACTTTTCTTTTTTTTACTTTTATGCCCGTGTTGGTCGAAAT
>MU227415.1:540055-557398 GCA_018584345.1 Thuja plicata
GCTCACAAAGGTGAAGCACCGGGACTTCCCGAGAGGTCACCCATCCCTGTACGACTCCAACTCAAGGGCACTTAACTATGGAGTTTCCTCCATGGTTAAACCCACTCTGCTTGCATCCTCATTTGCAGAACCTTCACCAAGTGTTGTGCCTTATGAACCATCCATTAGAAAGGCACAACACTTAGTGAAGGTTTTTCAAATGAGGATGCAAGCAGAGTGGGTTTAACCATGGAGGAAACTCCGTAGTTAAGTGCACTCTAGCTGGAGTGGTACTGGGATGGGTGATCTCCCGGGAAGTCCCAGTGCTTCACCTCTGTGAGCATCACCCAGAGCCAATGAGTGCTAAGTGTTCCATTCATTCTCATGAGAGATGGGTTTGTGTAAACCACTACTCATGAATCAAAGGTCAATGAGTTTGACTCAAAAAACTACACAGTTGAATCGAAAAAAAAAAATTTAAAAAAAATTAACATTGGTCAAAATTTCGACCAATGCCAAGGTTAATTTCCACCAATGTTTGGTCGAAATTTCGACCAACTCTAGAAGCAATTGCCACCAATGAGTGGTCACAAATTTTGACCAATACACTAAAAAAAGGATGAGAATGCCATGCTTTCGACCAATACAATGGTCAAAATTTTGACCATTGGTTTGGTGGAAAGCATGGCATTCTCATCATTTTTTTCGTGAATTGGTCAAAATTTGCGACCACTCGTTGGTGGAAGTATTGGTCGAAATTTCAACCAATGCACTAAAAAATGACAGCAATTTTAAGCTTGGGTTATAGTCGAAATTCTGACCTTTGTTTTGGTCAAAATTTCGACTAATTATAAATACGTCAAAAATTTGACAAAAAAAGACCGACGAAAGTTTTGGTCGTAAATTCGACCAATTACTGTCAAAATTTCGACCAATTGTCATCAAAAATTGAGGTCAAATTTACTAGTGCTGATGGGTTGACTAGTGAGTAGCCACACTCACTAGGCAGTTCAACTCCATCTTTCCAGTTGCGTTGTTTACTTGTGTGGTTCATAATGGGATATAAGTTCTCATTGGGCAAGATAATCACACCATTTCTCTCTCTCTCCTTAGCTAGTGATGTCTCTCTTATCATGATCTTAGGTTTGATAAAGACTTAATTCCCTTGGGGGCTTGAGGATTTCTTTGTCCTTTTTTTATTCCAATAAGATTGTCTATTCTTTATGATCTCCTTTCCCAAGAGTTTGTGTTGAGTCCATACTCTTGCTAAAGTGGGGGCTAAATGTATAGTCAAAAAATGGAAGCACTTCCATGGTAGACTTGTATAGCCTTCTGAGTAAGTGGTTTTGGGTCATGTCAAGCACCTTGAATGGGTTCCTAATTTAGACCTGGCTTTCCCCCTATTCTACCCCATTTTTCACCTCTCTCTAGCCAGTTTTTAGCATTCTAGACTGTAGATTTTAGATCTTTGACCTCGGGGTCAAGGTTGACCTTTTAGGCCTATGTCAACCTTAACCCTGACCTACATCAAGGATGACCTCACCCCTGACCTAGGTCAAGGTCGACCTTGACCTTGACCCAGGGTCTAGATTTCAGGATCTCATAGTTTTTGGATGTCAGTCTTTGAAAAAGTTAATTCCCACTTCCGGGTCAGCTGTTCTGGGTTCCAAAGAAATGATTCCTTAATTATATTTAATATAGGTCCTCTCCTAGGAGTAAAGGCTTTAATGGTAATTTAATTCTCCTATGTCAGCATACTTAGAATATTGTGCCCTAATTTCATATAAAAGGAAGTTTTTATCCTCTCATTTTCTCTAAGTCCTCTATCCAAGCCTAAGGATCATTGAGAAATTTAGAAGCATTATCAAGTGAAGTTCAAGCAAAATAAGGAGTAATATTTGAAGCAAGCATCTATCTATCATCAAGCATTCAAGCATTCATCAAAGAGATGCATGGGAGGTCATTGAAGGATTCAAGCTACATAGTGCCTTTTTTGGTGATCTCTCCATCCACCTTCTTCCAAGCCTCTTCATACTCAAGAACCCATTCAAGATTTGGTGTTGGAGATCTACAAACAATTTATTGAAGACATCCTACATTCTAGATCCATTGGTTCATACATACTTGTGGATTCAAGGATTCGAATCCTCCACAAGGACTTTTACATGAGCAAGGTGAATTGTTTCATTTACTTTGTTTACTTCTGCAATTTCAATTATATATTTGAGGTTAATTCCAAAACTAGAGTTTGACCAAGGAATACCCCTCCCCCCAAAAAAACAAATCTCTTTTTATTGTAGATATAGGTTTGGGACTGTGGATTTGAACTCAGATCTGGATACCCTTTTCAGCGAACTATCAGGATCTAAAAATAGATTTTCTGTCGAGGTAACACAAGTCAGGGTTGAGATTGTTGGGTCAGGGGTGACATTTGTGGGTCAAGGTTGACCTTTTTCAAAAGACAGTGTCATATCAGAAAAATATTTCTAGGTTTTGTTCATCTCTGCATTTCTGTTCTGGATCATACTTCAGATTTTCTAGAAATAGAGTACAGACCTCAGAAAACATCATTCTTCAGATCTACAATTCTTTAAGGTTATTACTTCCTCTCATCCTTTTCAATTACTGCAATATATTATATCTCCTTAATCATAAAATAGAATTTAAGATCTTCTTCCTTACTCTCATTTCCAAATGGTTGATTCACTTGTGCATTGATCCTTCTTTAGGGTTAATCAATTTGGATCTTTCCTTTGTACATTTGGGGATAAAAGAGGAACATCTTATCTTCCTTCCCCCTATATTCTTAATCACATTACAACAATATACACAAAATTACAATTAAATGTAAAGGTTAAGGAAATACAACACATTTCAAACCTAATCAAACATACAAAATATAAAACAAATTTTCTTCCTTTACATTAATCTCATCATGTCTATGTGGATTCTATAGTTTTGCTTGCATAACAAGGATTTAAGCCTAGCAGTGAAAACTCTATCAAAGTTTACATAACTGGCTTCCTCTCTATCCCAAGATAAATCAACATTCCACAGCTGGACAGGCAAATCCTCATCATCCTGAAATTTAGTGAGGTCCATTTCTTCTTCAAAAACATCAGCACTATTGAATAAAATCATGTGCATCATTAGAGATTACCACCCCATTGGCTTGAGTATATTTTTATCTTTGATGCCTATTAAACCCTCATGCATTAGCTCAGCAATGTAAGAAGCATAATCAAAAACTACTGATAGGTGGGGATGCAAAATCTGGACAACCATAAGCATGATATGAACAGACATTGTTGCTTCTTCATCTTCTCCTAACACAAGGCATAGAGAACTATACATTTTTCTAGCCTTAATATTGAAATAGTCTAGTTTGAATGGCTCTAGTGTGTTTGGGCCCACAACAATCAAATCCCCTATCTTATTGAAGTATCCTTTTAAAGCCTCATTCATGTAGTACTCCTTCTGAGTCTGGTAGACTTGTTTAAAATAGTTGAATTCAATGTCATCCATTTAAATGGATAGGTCACTTAATTTGAATATTCTTCTGATTTCATTGGTTGTGACAATCAACAACACATTTCCCTCTGTGTCTCTTAAAACCCTGGATACCCTATTGTATGCTTTTTCTATTAAAGTGAAAAATTTTGTATATATAAATACCCTGGGCACTATCAATTTACCTACATCAAGATCCCATATGTTGCAATCTCGGGAGGGAGCATTTATCTGACTATAAGCAGTTTTAAACAAATTTAAACCATTTATACTAGTCCTAGAATTTTTGGCCCATCTACCCGTATCGTACAAACCTTCCCTGAATCTAAAATAGGGATGTGCTGGAACTATTTTCTTAGCCCGGGTAGCATCACCTGTGGACCCACTCAACTCCTGTAGAAGGTCATCTCTAACATTTCTATCTAGATATTCTACCTTGCCAAAGAATTCAATCCTAGGAGCCATTTTCTAAAACTAGGGCTTTTTATGAGACTGGTATTCAGATTTAAATAAGATCTCTGAGACCTTTTCAACTTTCAAATTTCACTAAATACATGGATTTTTTTTGTATCACAAGGGACTTACCCATTCTACAATTTGTCGCAAAGAGTTGAATGTCACTGGGATTTTGATCTTCGCCTGAATGAATTCGATGAATTATGGCAGCTTAAATTTTAAGAAATAAATTACATTGCCTCAATAAAATAAGTCTTTTGCATTGAATTGAACTAAAGTGGCCACACATTCTGCAATCAATTTGTCTGGTTCAAACTTTGCGGCTTAACAGCTCAATGACGATCATTTTTAAGAATTTTGAATCTAGACCATAGATCTCCAACATCATCTCCTTCATCTGACGACTCTCATCTCTTCCCAGAAACAACTGTTCATCAAGGACATGTGTCAACATGACTTGATCGCTTAAATGCTAGATCTCATTCACTTTTATTTTAAGCGATCAAGTCAACCGTCTGATTCACCTTAACTTGGCTACAAGTTGTTCCATCTTGAGTTTACTGACCATGGCTACGATGTCATCCTCTTGGACACGTGTCAACATGGCTTAATGGCTTAATCACTAGATCTTGCACCCATTTCCTTTAATCCATTAAGTGAGCCATCAGATATTTTCCAACTTTCATCTTACTTAACATCATTCCTGCGCTGTCCTAGACCCACTTCCTCTGCCACGCATCAACATGACTTAATCGCTTATCCATTGGATGTCAATCACTTTACCTTTAAGTGATTAAGTCGACCGTCAGATCTTTTTGTACATACTTTGTCTTTAGTTCTTCCCTTATGACCTCAACCAAACCCACTAGGACACGTGGCGTCACGGCTTAATCGCTTAAGTGATAGACTTTGTGCACTTTTCCTTTAAGCAATTAAGTCAGTCGTTAGAACTTCAAAAAATTGTTCACCTTTTACCCTACGGTCAGCTTCACCTTTAGTGGAATACATGTCACTACCTAGACACATTTCATTACCACTTAATGGCTTAGACACTAGATATTGGGCATCTTTAGGACAATCCATTAAGTCATCTATTGGATCAAAATAGAACTGTCGGCACTTTAATCAATAGCTTTTCAAAATACCTGGGTCCACCAATTGCCACATGTCAACACCACTTAATCGCTTAACTGATATATCTTACGCATCTTTTCCCTAAGTGATTAATCCCATTGTCAGATTTGTCCGCTATTTAATCTCTACCATATTGCGCTTGGACAGGGCCCATGTCATTTCAAAGACACGCGTCGCTCAGACTTAATCGCTTAAAGGGTAGATCTCGATCATGTTGGGATCAAGTGATTAATTCTACCATCCGATGAAAATACATCTACCTATTGTTTAACTGAGATCCTTTCCAACCATCGGACCCACCAAAAACACGTGTCAAGGCTTAATGGCTTAAACGGTAGATCTTGAGCACTTCGGGAATAAGCCATTAAGCGGGCCGTTAGATCAAAAAACACTTTCTCGATAGATAATGAACTTAATTAAAACACTTGCAGACTTTGGACTTAGAGAATAATACATGACCACAGGGTTAGGACACCGACAACTTAATAAACATGAACATTTTAAAAAAGGAGCCCATTCGAGACATGACCTCAAGTGATAAAAAGTAACATGAAATTAGAAACCTTTTCAACGCTTAGGGTTTTAGGACCAAAATTTATGCTATGAAACATGAAACAAGGGTTTTTCAAGTATTCTTCACAAGACATTTTGCAAAAATAGACCAGGGACTTATTGTTTGAAAATAAAATTGAATATACCTAACAACACTTACAGAGTAGTTGGACCTAATGAAGATAGATCTTGAAACCAGCATGATAAGAATGACCGAATTGATTGAAGAAAGGAAGAGTGTTGAAGATGAAAATAAAATGGTATAAGATGATAAAAGATAAGTTGAAATGAAGTTACTGGAAAATAATAATTAGATCATGAGAATGACACAAGTTCACTATGACATGACCAGTCAACTTCTGAGAGAAAATAAAGATAACACCAGAAAAGAATTTGAGAATCAAGCACTAAAAGCTAAAAATGAAATAATGAATCAAAGACTGAAAGCTGAGAAAGATGTAAATGAAATACTGAAAAGAAATGAAGAAGCACTAAAATATCTGGATCAACAATTTAAGAATTAGAAACAAAGGAACAACAAAACAGGTATTGGATTCAAAGAGGACAACACCACCGAGAAAGGAGAATCATCAAAAGCACAGAAAGATGAAATTATTGCACCCCCACCAAAAAAAAAGAAGCCAAGTTGCAATTATTGTGGGAAGCCTAGACATACTGCTAATGTCTGCAGAAGCAGGAAAGGTAAATCACCGAGTAAACCTAAGTTTGATGGTTATTATTTTAGATGCAATAGGTATGGACATCAAGCATTTGAATGCAGAACTAAACTTGCTGATAATACAAGGAAACCTAAGTTTGATGGTTACTTCAAGAATTGTAATAAGTTTTGACACAAAGCTGAAGAGTGTAGAATAAAGAAAATAAATGACAATCAAAATCCTAACTGAGAGTATGCTAAAACCAATTGAGAAAGCATTTCTATACCATGGGACTATAATACAAGAATTTCATGTTTATCAGGTATGGACACATTGCTACAAATTTCATGTTGATGCATGAAAGGAACAATAAAAGAGCATAGAGAAATCATATCATGGTATGTTTTGGTAGGACACCTTGCGAGGAATTGTAGATGCCGAGGTGATGCACCGACCAAAGATGAATCTGAAGTAAAAATCCCCTACTACTATTGAGGAAATCCAAGAACAAATGAACAAAACATGGAGGAGAAAGACTTGGGATGAAGGGGCATCATCCAAAAGCACAGACTGTACCATCTCTATCGATTAGGTTGCACCAAGCTCAACCTAGTCAGTGAGAGGTATGTAGGAATTGCATGCTTATAATAAATCCTACTTCAGTTCCTAGAAATAGAGTAGAGATCCATATCGGAATATTGAGATGAAATTGGATGAGTTGTATAAGTTTTAGATGAATATTGTTATATATAGTTATTTTGTTTAACTCGATCAAGAAAAATAACTATGCAGTCTGTATAAATTTAAAAGGGACTCATCAAGTACATTTAATGCACATTAATAGAGCTTTTGGAAACCCTAATCGAGGAAAAAGTATAGATAGGTCATTTTGCAAATTATTTGAACCTAACATTTTCATAAGAACATCAAGCACATTTGTAGAGTAACTATCCCGAGTGAATTCAAAGCAAATACAAGGTATTTTTGAATCTTTGCAAGATTTTTAAGAAACATTTGAGATATTTTTTGAGTTGAGTTTTGCAAAGACATGGTTTATCAAAGCGTACCCTAGCTTTTTTAGTTGAAGTATTTGAATTTAGTCATGACACCAAAGTTACAAAAACTTACAGTTGTGAAGGAAGTAGAACTAGTAAATCCAAAATACAAATTACCCCAAGCTATAGTCGTCAAGATAGATATGATGGGAGCCCTCTCTTTGATACCGCTAAGAGTTATATTAGTTGAAGATGTATGCATGTTTTATATTGAAAGATTGAAGATTTGTGCGAAGTAGAGATAGATACATCATTTAACAAGTTGTGTGAGAATGGGAAAGTGAAGGATGAGCATATTCACCTGGAAGCAAAAGGTTTGACACATGTTGTTCTTACCGAGGGTTTTTAAGATAGAATGGATAAGAATGGTACTTGGCCTAGTACATGACCAATTCATGTGGTTAGATGAACCTATGAAGATCACTAAGGACATATTGCATATCATTACAGGATTCCCCATCGGAGACAAGCCCAAGGCCACTAAGAAAATCAAAAAAGGTAAGCTCACCGAGCTCACTAAAGCACAATGGGATGGCAGAGGGATGAGAATATCCACAGTGGTAGACCCTGAGTTGTGGTATGCTTGCAATATCTTATCATATTGAGTGTTCCAATCATCCTGAGTGGATAGTGTACCATGTGGACCAGTGGATTTGGCATACAAGCTAGTAAAGAAAGGACTTAAGCTGGATGTATGTGAAATCTTTCTGAAGCAATTAGAATACAATATGAACACAATCAGGAAAGAAAATACTAACACACTAAAGTTTGGCTCATTATTGGTATGTATATTCTTCTATTGTCAAAATTCATTTCCCTCCATTGGAGATGTAGTTTGGATCACCGGTAGACCTATTCTTTATCAAATAAATGATTATATACAAAGTTTAGGAGATAATTTTGATGCTATCATGTCTGAATATTTTTTGAATTTCCAAGCAAGAATGCATAAGAGGTATAGAATACCACCTCAACTGGTTACCAAATATCAAGATAATATATGTTTTGAGGTTGATACTGACACTTGTATTATCAAGGTTTTTGAGCCTAGAATTGAATGGATACAATCAATAGGTTATGAACTAGATATAGATATTGGATCACAATAGATTGAAGCACTACTTGATAAACCTGTTGATCCCAAAGTTAAGAGGTATGGCACTTATGAGGAAGTGAAAGTAAGGAATAAGAAGAACATAGTTATACCTAAAGTAGTCAAGAAAATAGGAAAGATGATTGATAATCTATCCAAGACATTAAGAGTGGATGAGACAACTACTGAAGACAATGGTGAGAAAGCTATTATTGTTGCTGACAAAAAATTGGCACATGTGACTTCACCAAGCATGAGAGGCACTGGAAGAAACACCAGATCTTCAGTGAAACCGAAGGAAAAGGAAGTTGTTGTAATTTCTCAAAAGAAAGGTAAAACTTATAGGAGAACCCAGGGAGGTAAACCATCCATAAGTTCATGAAGAAAGTTAATACTTGGAAAATATAGTGAGAATGAATCTGATGAGCCAGATAAATCTATTCCAGTGGCTCAACTCTCGTGAGCTCCACAAATTCTTGATGACTTTTTGGAAGGATTAAAGGAATTAGGAGTTTTCAAAGGATGAAGATGTAATGGATTTTCAAGTACCAAACACCGAGTACATGGATGTAGATATTGAACCACTACAGAGTACTGATCCTGTATTGGTACAAGTACAAAGCTATTCTTCTATGTAGATTGGTACCACAGATGTTACATAAGTTATGAAAACCGAGCCACCAATTGACACTGGAAATGTAAATGTTGAAAATCCTTAGGCTACCGAGACTAAACAAAAGAAGGATATCGAGTTGGAAACTCCAACTGACACAGAAGGAAAGAAGTTGAACACACCAATGACCGACACATCAAATTTTCAAAATGATCCCAAGCCACAAGATACAAAAAAATAAATGTCCCAAGAATCAAATAAAAAAGACAAGCATGTAGAGAAAGAAGAAACAAAACAAAAAGAGGAAGTGGAAGCATAGGAGAGCAGAGCTGGTCACCATACCGAGTCACCAGATGCAACAATGGCATCACATTCTAAACACTCTACTGGAGAGATAAAATTAAGTGAGAAGAAGAAGAATAAGAAAAGGAAGAAAATCATTGATTTGAGTGAGCCTATTATAATACCAGTAGGAGACCCTAACAAAATGAAGACTCAGGAATTGATTATCTATGCCAAGATAGTTAGAAGAAAATCTGAACAAGAAAAGATATTACAAAAGAAGATAAAGGTAGATATTCTAGAAGATGTGAAAGAAGTTTTCCAAGAAATTATTCCTGATGTTACCATTGATGAGTCTGAGCCACTATTATACCAAGTTGGAACTCTAGTCCAACAAATCAAATGACCGAACAAAGACATGATAGATTATATGTTGAATATCCACAAGACATCAATGGAGAATAAATTGATGGAGGACCTACTGTAGAACATTGCTATAGATAAGGTAACTCTTCTTGAGTTATGTTCCAAAGTTGAGGAGCAATTGTAGTCCATCATTTCATTATTTTAGAAAATTTGTATTCTTTCTAAATTTAGTGAGGACATTAAGAAGGAGGAAGATACCAAGAAAGAGTTGAGAGAAGCTTGCTAATTTAACTACCGAGCCTAGACAATTCCAGAAACACTAATCAAAGATACAGGAACTCATGGGATTTCAAATCTCATTGAGACAAGAAGAAGACAAGCTAAGACTAGAGTTTCTTGAGATGCAAGCACTAATTATTCCCCACATGCAGTCAATGCAAATAGACCTGAAGAAAGGAAAACAACTGGCAAGTTTTTTGGAGGTTAGCACCCTAGATACTATTGTTGATCTATTAGAAAATATCAATGAACACATTGTGATATTACAGAATCTTCAAGATACTTGGGAGACTGTGCTAGTTGGATTACAGCTGAGGTATAAACATATTTTTGATATTTAAGTTTTATTGCTGAGACTTTTTGTCAAAAAAGGGGGATATATAGATAGTCCTGAAAATCGAAAAAAGAAAATAGAGTCAATACAAAATACAAAAAAAGTATAAATGAGAAATAGAAAATAGGAAGAGAAGAGTTGTACATTTTTTGTATAGGGAGTAACATCCAAGGGGGAGTTACTAAGTTTTTATGAATTTGAAGTTTTTTGTCAAAATACTCAACTAATGTCAAAAGGGGAGATTATTATCTCAATAGAATATTGTATTGTCATTAGTTTAGACAAAGTCATATGAGTCAGAATATTTAATCGGTGAAAATCAAAAAATCATATATGAGCAGTCAGTAATATACACCAAGCAAGGCAATGAAGTCGGTAAACCACACAAGACACTAAACAAATGGTACACCGAGTACAGAAGAGAAAGTTAACCAAGTGAAGAGAAGTTACTCTACTGAGTTACTTAATGGATTGTAAAGTGATAAGGACGCATTTAAAACATTGTTACAATATTGATTGTGATTATACATTACACGAAGATGAGTTTGTTACATGATTAATGATCAAAATAATTCAAAGAGAATATCTGAGAAGCAGATTAAGCGGTTAATCAAAGATTGCTATTTCTAAGAAAAATGCCAAGTACCGAGGTAAAAGCGATATAGTCACCGAGCGGAAAAGCAAATCTAATGGTCAAAATAATTTATCATCAACCTAACGCATAAGATTAAGAGGCGATAAATCTTATACTTATAGGATAATTTATAGAATAGAAGTGTGAGATAGAGATGACAGAGGAGAAAGAGATAGAGTACAGAGAAGGTTTTTATTGAAGAACAAAAATTAGAGTAGAGCGCACCGAGCTGATATCTTTCTATAGTAGAGAAAATCGGAGCAATGTTACAGATTTTAATTGAGGTAACACAGTATTTCAGAGCACATAGAGTCTGATCAGCATTTGTAATTGATGCAACATAGAAGATATTTATAAGTTGTTAATACTATTGTATTGAGAGCTAGACATCCCAATACTGGGTAGATCTTAACCGATCTGGTATTTTTAAAACCTTTAACAGGGTACATCTCTAAGTGTAGAGATTGTAAAATCCTCTAACTAGGTAGAAGTAACAAGTCTTTGTATACTCTTAACCGGGTAAGCTATCAAAATAGATGAACTAAGTAAGCTCTAACTGAGCACCCTTTATACTGCAGTTAGTGAAGGTTGTGGGTGTCATCCGCACCATAGTTTTTTCCTCTAACCAAGGATTTCTACGTAAAAAAAATATGGAGTTATGAGTTCACTTACTTGAATGGTTTTATGTTATTTTTTATATTTTATTTCAAGTTATTGAATTTTTTAAACAATAGCACCAATATATAGTTTAAGTTATAAAAAATTTTGTGGTATTGATTCACCCCTCCCCTCTTAGTGCCAACTTTCCATAGTCATTCCAACAATTTTTGTATGCAGGACAAAATGAATCATTATGTGCACACATGCTACATTATTCAAGACTGTCTAATGGGTGGCACAAGGAAAGCACCATGTTATTCTGGTCACCAACAACCCACCTTCTTGGTCTAAAATCAATAATTGTATCAATTTCAATGCATGAAAAAGAGTCAACACCATCGAGAGAATGTAACCCAATGAAGGGAAGAGAATAACAAGTGCAAGAAGGTACCATCAAATAAATTATACCCGATGTAATGCAAATGAAAGAAATGAAGGGGCATCGGTGAAGGTCACACCAAATATTTTATCGGTACAGAAATGACATTCAGTGTTGGATAATATGTGTCTCCCCAAAACCCGATAAGTGTATTGGTATAAATATTAGTAATACAATCCATCAAAAAAAGAATGCAATATCAGAAATGGAGACTTTATGTTTCATTGATCTTCGATGAAATGATCGAGATAGAATTTGGCAATAAGAAATCATCAAGGGAAGAATACAAAATTGGTCAAAATCCTAATAAGTCATGTTGATGCCCAATGATCATAGTATAATATGTCAATAGAATTATATCAAAGTAATAAGTGAGAGCGGGCAATAAAGTTGTGAGATACATCGATGAACGATGGACATATTGGTTTAGTTTAAACCGATGAATGATCCATGAGTGTAATGAAAGGTGGTTGGAGGAATAGTAAAATAGGCTATCACGATTACTGATAGAAGTATCAGTATTACATATGCCGATAGATGGAAAACATATACAGTTTCAGATCAACAAGAAAAGCAATATGTCAATGGCGTCAATGTTTGAATTTATTCTTGGAAAACCTACGTCAACATTCAATCATTGTCAATTTGAGTTCAAACTACTAAATTTGATCTCCATTAAGTGAATTCAAAACATGAGTGTTAAAGCCAACACAAAGGAAATAATGAAAGCATAGGTAATATATTTCTTGAGAACAGTAAGTGTGCATAATACATTTTCAAATCCCTGAAGCAAAATGACATAGTAGAGTAAAATAGAGAGAGAGTGTAGAAGAATATGGAGTCATCTGAATCTTCAAGTAAAAGGAAAAGGAAAAGAACAAAGAGTTCAGAGCCAAAGGCCAAAAATCAAAAAATAGTTGAGGATGAGTCGCCTAGAAGGTTGAATCAAGACCTAATTGAGAAAACACAAGCTTTAGGCCCTAAATCTCGAAGGTTGAAACAAAAAATTCCTGATTGAGATAAATTGGAGGACAAATACAAAAATGTAGGGGATGTCTGGACGCGGAGGAGAGGGTGTGAGCTATTTTTGTTCCATTATCTGAGAAGAGATAAGGAGATCCCTCTGAGAAACCCATTGGTAACCAATCTAAGTAGGCTCATTGCGCCCAATGTTTTTGTTAATGTAAAATCTTTAGAAGTTCTTACTGACAGATACAAACCATATGAAAGGTGTGTCTGTGACAAGGAAGGGGAAGTTTTCATGAGATTTTCTACAGATCCTATTGAAGAAGTTTTTGGTCTTGAACTAGGTTTCAATAAAAATTATCATTTATAGGATTGGAAAATGAGTATTTTTTGGATGATATTACATATAAAGTATGGAAACTAGAAATTCACAAAAAGGAAGGTGGAGCCCTAATGGAGGGAGATGGCCCTCCTTATAACATGAATTTATCTATAACTTATTCGTAAATTACATATATGTCATGTGGGCAACTAGGTGGGATTGAAGTCCCTGATATGATGAAAGAAGGTCCTATGGTATTGGCTACAAATGTGCAATTATACGAGCCTAGACCATCTTACTATGCCTCATATGTTGCAGAGTGTTTACGTGATTGTTTCATAAATTTCAAGGGAAGTGAGTATCCAACTTTCAGGCATTATTCATTCCTAATGCACATGGTATTGATTTATGGACAAAAAAGAGGTGTGTGGCCTGAGTAATTGAAGCTTAACTTATAGAGAAGAGAAGGAGAATATCATCTTGTACAATTATGGACTTATCTATGGGATTTGAGGTACAAATATTTAGATTATGTCAAGTTTGAGGAGTTAATTGTTAAACCAATTTATCGTCTATTTAGGTACCCCTATGATCGTTGAATCTTAGAAGAAATTAAAATATTATTGAGGTTGTAACATATGAAATGGGGTTCACCAAAATGTAACATATGAAATAGGGGGTTTGATTGTTTATGCTACTAAAATGTAATATATGATTATGATAAGGTATAAAAATGATTGATTTGATTTATAGATTGATTGTGGATTGATTATCTTGAAATGTAAAGTGTTGATGTGTAAATTGTTCTTTAAGTTGCCTAGAATGTATTGAATTCTTTTAACCTTGATTGAATTGAATTGATTGTGTACTGAAATTGTGATTAGGGAGAAGATAATATGTTCCTCTTTTATTCCCAAATGCACAAATGGGAGATCCAAATTGATCAACCCCAAAGAAGGTTTAATGCACAAATGAATCAACTATTTGGAAGGGAGAATAACAAAGGAGGTACCTTAAATTCTATTAATTATATGCATAGAAATGATATATGATAGTAATTGAAGAAGTAGGAGAAATGCACTAACCTTGAAATATTGTACATCAAAGAATGTTGTTTTCTGATGTCTGTATTGAGTTTCTAGAAAAACTAATAGTTGATACCGAACCGAAACGCAGAGACGAATGAAACCCAGAAATAATTTTCCATTTCGATGTTTTCTTATGAAAAAGGTCAACCTTGACCCAAAAATGTCAACCCTAACCCAATAATGTCGACCTTGACCTACACAGATCTGAAAGTGACTCTGTTCGTAGATCTCAAAAGTTTGTCGAAAAGGGTATCTAGCTCTGGTCTCAAATCAACTGTTTTGTGCCTGTACCTACAAGAAAAAGGAGATTGTTTGTTGGGGGGGAGGGGTTTGCCTTGGTCAAACCCCAGTTTTGGAAATAACCTTAAATATATGTAATCAAAATTGCAGAAATGGACAAAGTAAATGCATAAATTCACCTTGCTTGAACAAGTCCTTATGGCGGATTCGAATCCTTGAATCCACAAGTAGGCTTCAAATGTAGAATGTAGAAAGGTAGGATGTCTTCAATCTCTTTCTTATAGATCTCCAACACCAAGTCTTAAATGGGTTCTTGAATTTGGAATAGGCTTGGAAGAAGGTGGATGGAGAGATCACCAAAAGGGCACCTTGTAGCCTCAATCCTTCAATGGCCTCCAATGGATCTCCTTCATGAAAATGGATACTTAAATGGATGAATACTTGCTTGAAATCTTGCTTGATTGTTTTCTTGAACAATGCTTGATCTCAATTAGGACTGCTTGATGCTTGATTAGAAGACTTCATTCACTTGATCATGGTTCTTAGAGAAAATGAGAGAGAAAGCTTCTCTTTTATATGAAATTAGGGCACAATATTCCAAGGAGGCCTACATAGGAGGATTAAGTTCCCATTAAAGCCTTTACCCCTAGGAGAGGACCTATATAAAATATAATTTAGGAATCAACACTTCAAAACCTGAAACAGCCGACCCAAAAGCGGGAAATACTTTTTGCAAAGGCTGACCTCCTGAAACTGCAAGACCCTGGGATCTGAATCCTAGGTCAAGGTTGAGGTCGACCCTAACCTAGGTCAGGGTCGAGGTTGACATAGACCTAAAATTTCAACCTTGACCCTGAAGCCCAGAATCACCAATCTGCAGTCCAGAATGCAAAAGTCAGGCCAAACAGGAGTGGAAAGAGGAACAGAATAGGGAGGAAGCCATGTCAAGATTAGGAACCCATTCAAGGTGCTTTCCATGACCCCAAACCACTTACTCGGAAGGCTAAACACGTCTACAATGGAAGTGCTTCCATTTTATGACTATACATTTAGCCCCCACTTTAGCAAGAGTATGAGCTCAACACAAACTCTTGGTAAAGGAGAATATACAGAAAAGACAATCTTATCGGAACCAAAAGGGATAAAGAAACCCTCAAGCCCCTAAGGGACTTAATTATTTATCAACCCTAAGATCACGATAAGAGAGACATCATGTAGTTAAGTAGAGAGAGAAAGGGAGTGATTATCTCGCCCAATGAGAACTTATGTCTCATTGTGAACTACACAAAAAGTGTAACTGGAAAGATGGAATTGAACTACCTAGTGAATGTGGCTACTCACTAGTCAACCCATCAGGGAGATCCATTCTTAAAGGGATCAAATTATTGTAAATTGAAAACTAGCAGGATCAAGAGATCTGTGTAAATTTAAATTGGAGGGATCAAGGGATCCTAAAAAAATAAAAATGTGTGACCATGCTTTAAGGATTAGTTTCTTTTAATCCATAAAGGGAAAAGTTTGTATATCTTAAAAACTATTTTGAACGTGCGTGTGTGCGAAAAAGTGAGTAGAGTGTATGCCCCCATGTTAAAGTCATTGCTAACACTTTAACAAGAGAAATGGTTTTAACAGAAACATCAGCAACTCTACGGATTACGTTTCCACTGTGAGATGCCCCTAAAGTAAGACAAATCAAGGGAAATAAAACATAAACATACATAAGAACACAAAAGGGATCTACCTAATGTGGGGTCAGTATGAACATAAGATAACATGTACATAGAAAATACAATATTATTGCAAATGAATTGACATCATTCCCCAAAGAAAGTAGAACTACAATCACAAAGGAGGAAAGAAACTTAAGAATTACAAAGAGGAATCTTTTTGGACCACAACCTAGAGACCAAAAAGAATTAGTGCTACCATGTCGCAAATCCAATTAGATTGTACAAGGAACACAATTACAAACAATAACACATGTACAACATAACATGAAACAACATATAGAAGAATGTAGATACATATGGAAGAATTGAACAACAGTTTTGATTCTTTTATCGCCTTGCACCAACAGAGTAACAAGGGTCGTATAAAAGAATCTAACAAGCATTTAGCCAAATAAATTACGGGGGAAGCACATTACAACATATAAAAACAAATAGGACTACCATAAAGGATGAGCCAATCAAACATGTTGTCAACCTTCCCCATCTTGGCTTATGTTATTTAGGGTAGGTGGGAAACTCGCAAGAGGGACTATATCCAATATAGTATGAATGATAGTCAGTTCCAAACAAGGATCCTCTTGAGAATCACAATGCTCAATACTAGGTGTAATTGTTAATTGAGTTGAAAGCATATGAGGTAAATCATTATCAAGATCAATGGTCTCATATTCATCACTAAGGTCAATAGGATCATCGAGAGTGTCCTCTTCATCAAGGTTGATTAAAATAGGATCTAGGATGCAAATAGGATCATCATACTCATTAGTCTTAACATCCAATGCATCAAACATAGGTTGATCGAAGGTAGGTACTGAATTTTGAATCATAGAAGCATGGGCTCTAGCATTAGCTCTACGCTTCTTACGATGTTCATTAGCAGATTTTTTACGTTTAACTTTATTTGGTAAATGTTGAGAACTAGGAGGAATAACAACAGGTTCCTTCACAAGTTCTATAGGAGGATTCTCAATAGGTTGTAATGGAAGAGTAGGAATTTGATCAATTTTATTAG